>SHCU01000129.1:168354-199396 GCA_004307685.1 Ceratina australensis | reverse complement strand
TTTTACTGAAACGTGATTAAATTAGAGCTCTCCCTGTAATTATATCAAATGGAATATTTTTTGCGTGCGGTATTAAACATGAAATTCACGTTGATTACGAGTAGTAAAGGTAGGCTTGTGACGAAGCATTTCTCGTAAAAACCTTTGGCGTGAAACACACTTTCATCTTCATTAAAAGATGACCGATCGTGACAATGATGCAACTTTTGCAAGTGTCCAACTTTCGTTAAATGAAAAATTGCGGTTTAGGAAATTTCGTATGCGAATGATATAACTCGATTAAGAGACAGGTTGAATGAAAATATCCCGAACTCGAGAACGTGATACACTGCGATGGCTCGCGGATTGTACGTGAAATAACAATGACAATTTGATACGAATGAAGACGGAAGTTCGTTTCCATTTGGCAATTTGTGGCTCCCGGGAGGAAACTTGGCGGAAGACGATTTGCGGCTCGATATCCGTAACGCACGCGTTGCCAGACCGGTTCAACAAGCGCCGTGGGGATTCTACGGAAACAATAAAACGTTTTAATTCTCGCCGACATTCGTGGATACTCGAAGGTTCCAAAGTCAATTCCAATTTCGTATCGCTTATCGTTCGCCATTGGACTTAAGAGGCACGAGATACGATAGGCTGCCTTCGAAAATGCGGTTCGCTAGCTCGACGCTCGGCGCAATCTAGATTTCCTAGTAGAAAGAAAATCCTGGCTATCCCGTACCACCGAGTATACTGTGTACCAAGTTTTAGAACTGGCTTGATAAAATCTTCGACAAGCTGTTCCTCTAAATTCATGTACCAAGTGGCGCATAAAACTTCAGAATACTTTGCAGAAGTCATCTCGATCGAGTTATAACAGCCGACTCTCTTCACCCGAGATCTTTACTTTATCATCGTACAATCTGCACGAAGATAAATTACATTTCTATGCGAACAATTTTTATAATTTGTATAACAATTACTTGGAGTATGCAACGAGAATCGAAATTCATGTTTTCTTTTTCTTTTTTTTATGAAAACTCGATTGAAACAATGAAGGAACGAATTGGGTCGGATCGGCCGTTGAGTGAGTCATGTCGTCGGTTGTCTTGATTGCCGAGTTCTCGAGGATATCGTTCGAGGTTTAGGATAGACCCATCTATCACCCGGAGAACGCGGCGGATACCGGATACCGGGCGAGCATGTCTCGAAGTGTATCGATAATTCATCGCGCGCCGCGAGATACTCAAGATGAATTTCGTGTTTCGCGCCCGATAATCCATCATACGAACGGAATTCGATAAACCGGCCTATCACCCAGCCTGGTGATAAACTTTGCTACCTATGATCGCTTCGTTCCCGATTTACTACAAAATTAGTTGGTCACATCGACGCATTCCGTTTGCACTTTATCTAAACGCGCAATCGAAAGATCGTTGAAGACAGATCTCCCATATGGGAATTGATAACGTTGTTAGGTGATTAAATTCTACGGGAGTAATAGTTACCGCAATATTCGTTCTTCAATTAAACCGCGAATGAGTTTGTACTCGGCATCGTTGCGTTTAGTTACCCACGCAAATTGTAGCAAACGGGACAGGTTTGTAAATAATTAGAACGCAGGTGTATATCGAGCGCCGTTCGATACAGAGGGAGGCTTGCTTAAATAATTATATTCCCACGAATCCCATTAGTACTTATGCTCTCGCGTGTTACCGTTTACGGAATAATCGAAGGAACCATTGGTGGCTGGAATTGTTGCTTACTTTCAACCAACGAGTTTTAAAGAAAATTCTACAAAGTCTTCTATTCAAATAAGATTTGTTATTTAATTGTAGAATTAAAATTTCTATCAATATTGCTAATCCAAATAGTGCTAATATTTCATATCTTGAGGTATGAGTTGCTTATAGGAACGGTAACGTCGGTGCGTTGCGTTGAAAATCCGTACGGATTCGCCAGCTTGTAAATTATTGAGAAATTTTTACATAAGTATGTGCATCAATTCCCATCAGTTGCATCGGTTATTCCGAGTTCCTTCTGCGGATAGATAAAACGTCCCGCGCGTGTCCGGGACAGGGCTACAAACACGGATACGGGTGCAATGACATGCACTCATGGCACCGTATGAAATATTCCAGTGGCCCAGCTACGTGATATTCGCAGACGCACGGAATATTCCTTTGTATCTTTGTCTACAGGTGACACGGCTAAAGTGCACTTTTCTCCGAGCGACGAATGAAAAATGAGAGGACCGGCTCGGCCGGATAACGGAGAAGGAGCCGGAGGAATCGCGGGGATGCGAAGTTCTTCCCACGAAAAAGAACAGAATTAATGAGGCTGGCTCGGACGGTTGATTCTCATTAAAAAAGGAGGTAAGTACAAGAGAAAGGAACGGCGTTGCGTGCTGCAGTCGGCCAAGCGCACACGATTCAAAGTCGCACGAACCGTTCCGCCACTCTTTCCCCGATGCAAACAGGGGTAACCGACGACGCCCGATCTTAAATTGCAATCGCAATTTTCGTTCGACGTCCCATCGGATAGAATTGAAAAATGTGAGAACGATTCCCTCGGACTGCGAAGAAATTTCACATTCTTAAAAGCTCAAGGCATTTGTACATTCTCTGCATATCTCCCAGGGAATCGAATTTGCGATCGAATGAGCTCTCTGGATTTGATCATCCTGCGGAATAACTTATCCCCGATTGCTATCACGAAACAGTCGCAAATCAAGGTTACGTGCCCGGCGTCGTTCTCACCTCGGCCCCCCGTTCCTTTTTACTTCTTGCTACTCATCTACGTCGACCCGAGGTAATTTCGGTTAAGTGGCTCTCTCGACCGGGTGTTTCGTTAAACATCACCACCGAACCTTGTACGATCGATCTTTCTCTTCGAGCGCGAGACGCTTCGTCAAATTGCTTCCACCTCGAATCCTTTTTCATCTTCCTTAGCCTGTCCGTTCGCGTTTCTTTGCGATGACGTTAATTAACAATTAACTTCTTTCTTACGTTTGGTCTTTCTTGCCAGGACTCATTGTCGGCAATGAATAAAATTCGACAAAAAGAGGCGTTTAGCCAAATACGGAGTTAATTTCATTGTACCAGCCGTGGAGTCGGTGAGCATAGTATAAATTCAACAAGGAACCGCTCGAATTGAATGCGGAGAGCGGCGTAACATCGTTAGGCATAAAGGGTGGTTGGGTGGCAACGAATGCAGCAATTATGCCCGTGAAATTACACGCTCAAACGTGCGGGGGTCGCGTTATAGGAACATTTACAATTACTGCGAGCATAGTTGCAATTTAATCTTGGAAAAGAAAATTATCTTTTATGCAGAATACTATGAATCGTTTATTGTTCATCTTCATTTCAAGCCTATCAGTTATTCATCCGAGCAATTTTATATTCGTTTCATACAAGCTGAATTAATTAGAAGTATCATTGTCTGTTGATTTTTATGAAAACCGTGAATGGTCCATGGTTTTCCATGACACGATTGTATTCTCGGCTATTCTATATTCTATATTCAAGGCTAATAAGACAGAAATGTTTTAGAATATTTAATGCAAATTGCAAATGTTCCTGAATATCGTAGAAACATTTATTTCCCGTCGTTGCCAATGACGTCGCGTGGCGCGAATTCGGCAGCCAATGAGCTGCCGGGGGGGAAGAGGCGGCGTACTATCAGCCGTCGAGCGGCGCGTCGCGGAGCTCGCAGTAACGCGGCAACCCTCGAGCTAAAAGCATCGCGTCAGTGACCCGGTGAGTCGTGTTCGTGAAACGTGAGATCCCTCGCTCGTCCACGCGACCAAATTCGTGCGTGTGCCTCCCCACCGCTCGCGTGTTATTCATCGTGCGCCGGGAAAACTCGGAAATCGCGAATTCCTCCGTGTATCGCCGGACGATAATTCGCAATCGTATGACTCTACTTACGCGTCGCGTGTGATATGTGAGGTGCGCTGCCGCATTTGACATCGTTCGCCCTTGGACTGAGAGGGAGTGACGAGCCAAGGAGAAGGGAAACATCCCGAGTAAGGTAAGACGATGTGCCTGATAAATGTTTCACGCTTGAGCTACATTTATACCGAGACCTCGGATAGTTGATCAAGCGTTTCATGTATCACTAATGGAACAGGAACTTCTGTTCTCGAATGTATCTCGAATTCCTACTTTTTTATTAATAACGATACCATGAATTAAAAATCAGGTTTAATCGCCTGTTCAATTATCCGAGTCATTTGCAATTTACTCTAATTGGTTAGCATCGAGGCTGAAATGAATAAATCAAACGGTAATGTGAAACTGTATTCTAAAATAGGAATAATTATAATATAATATAGTGCGCATTATACATTAACTCATGTGAATATTTCGATTTTGCACGGTTAGATAACGGTGTACGGTTCTTGCCCCAAGGTAACGCGGGTTGTTGACACCCGCGCGCACGTTCGCTCTTCCAAGAATTGTCGGAGGTGTTTGTTTTTTCCTCGAGTAGTATGTAATCGTTCGCTTATACGCTTCCCGGTGCAGGGGCGTTCGCGGCCAAAGGGCGACTTTCGCTTATAAACAAAGCTAACGGAAGACGCAGGTGTAGCGCGAGCGACGTGGTCACTAGCCAGGGTATCGTGTTTCCCAGGCGCGACTTCGTCTGTTTCTCCTATTTCACGTTGCCGCGGAAAATCCGTGTTTTCGCGGCGCCCGTTGCGTAACCACGGCGAAGTTAAAACGGGGAGAGCGAAGTTACGTGGCTGCGAAAATAAACACGGCTCCTATTATTTTTATAAAACAGCTGGGTTAAATATTACATCGGCGGTTGTATCGTGTAACGTAAAGGGCGTATCCGGTGACAAGGTGTTTCTTGATCTCGTTACATAATTTTGCTATCGATTTACGCGTGAAAGGTAAAAGGCACGGTAACGAGCGCTGTTAGACGAGCGAATACCGGAAGAACGTAGAGGAGCGGTGGTGTGTTCTGCGGTAGATTTGCGGATTCGTTACCGGAGGCTTGTAACCCGAAACAATTACGCCCCAATTGGTGCGTCCTCTACGTGCATGCCTCTGTCAATAGATCGCATAGTTATATAGTTTACTGCCGTTTATCGTTCCTGCGTGTTTGTTTCGATGCTTGATAAAAAGCGTTGGCAACGAGAGTTCCACCCCTAACGATTACGCGACGGTATCTGAATCGTGGCATTCGATCTTTTTCCTCGTCGTATACTCGTCAATTTTTTTTTCTTCCCCGCATATTTTTCAAGGGGCGCCAAAGTTTGTTTTCGCAACGATTTCCGTGTCCTACGACGCGTAATTGCCCCAGTTTTTGACTTTTATTCGCTCGAGTACTCGAGTACACGACAATGTCGCGAGTTTTTAAGCTCGGAAAGGCGCGCGTTACTGTAGCACGCGGAACAATGAAAGATGTTTATTCATAACTTGAATTTATACGGAGAATATTCGTTTCGATGGTAATTGGGCTTGAAATCGTTGAATCGAGTTTGATGATCGAACCTGGTTAGATTCGCGTAGTCGTTCATTTTCGACGATCGCTCATCGATCTAATATTTTTCAATCGGTCTACGCATAACGCGTGTGCTCGTATCCGTAATAGCATAGATATTAATCGATTCTCAATCAATTATATTCCGCAAATTGTACTCGCCGAGCGTTACGCTCCGTTACCATCCCTCATTATCGTCACCCATTTAATTATCGCAAATGTATTAATTAATTATATCGTCGTTAATTCTTCCACCCGTCCGGCTCTTAGCGCACCTTTCACGCATAAGCCAACAATATTAAATTCGAACCCTCGTTTGCTATTCAATTATTTCGTTAATTGCCTGGTAATTCGGCGGACCATTTTTGCGGCGCGTAGTTCAACGTTGGAAACAGTTACCGAACACGTGTTCCCTGGCAAACATAGGGAATGGGAATAGCAGAGTGGCCGGGTTATAGCTTTCGTGGGAAGTTAACGACGAAGGGATAGAAGTTTCGGCAGCTCGGCACTCTTAAAACACGTCCACTCCAGACCCGAATCGGTCTCGGCCCTCGTCTCGACTCGAACTTTTGCAACGGATTCTGGGTATGAAGCTCTCAAGGAGCCCGATTGAAATTGAATATCCAGTGTCTCTACCTCTCTCGGTCGCTCCATCCCGGGTCTCACTTTATTATTGCGTTCGGTTATTCCCCCGCTTCCACCCGGTTGTAAATCCTGTTTCGAGCAGCGCGAGTCTAACCGAAAAACTTTTTCGGCCGTCTTATTCAAACATTATTTAAAGCTGCAAAGAAGTATCGTCCTTTCTTCTCGGGTCCTGGAACCGATTGAAGCGTTTCCCTCCTTTACGATCCTGACTTATCTTCCTGGCTTCCCCTTCAGACCAGATGCGGTCGTCGATCCGCTCTCTCGATGGAAATGCTACCAGAAAAGTTTCAATCGCAGACGAACAAATTTTCTATAGCCACGAACTATCGCGTATATCGATAAGCCATAAAATTAGAGACCTCGGATATAAAAATCTTCCGTCCCATTGTTAAGATCGAATGAAGATTTATTTTCTAAAAATGTATCGGGTTCACTGATATTATTAACGACGTAGTTGAATCTCCGCAATTTCATGTTACAAAAATGGATATTGACATTGCGGTCGCGTAAAATCTCGTTGACTCTGTACGATCGTTTCGCGGCCGACGCCGCGCCAGAATTGTTCGTTTTATTCGGTTTTGTCGAGAAAAAAAAACTGTCCCGGAAGTTCGCGCAGCCAGAAACACGGGGAGCAGCCGCCGTTTAAATTCATGTAAAATCTCCGCCGTCTGTAGAGAATTGAAGAGAGAGGTTCGCTGCTTTACATTATTTACGTGCCAACAAGTAATCGCGTTCGCGACAACTTGTTGCTTACTAGAAAATTCTGAACTTGTCGTATTCGTTCAGCAAGGTAATCGCAGGGTTCGACGCGTACCCCGTCGGTCACGATTGGATCGTTGGATTAAGTTTGCAATCGATGATTCGCTGTTTACGTTGAACTCTCGCCGAACGAGTGGTTGAAACAAATTAGGAGCGACGGTAAATTAGACGAAGGATTTCTCTTTCTCGGCGCCGGGTAAGCGAAATCTCGTCGAGTTAACGCGTTAACATTTGAAAGTAATGAAATGTAACGAAAAAAGAAGGACGAAGAGAGTTTTCAGTTAGCTGGTTCCGCGCCGTGGAAACCTCTTGGTTCGGTGACAGTAAACGAGATACGACTTCGCCGGGTGAAATAACGTCCCGCGCCTCCGTTTATTTTCACACGAAAATGTTTCCTCGGGAATAATGTAGAAGTGGCTCGGCGTTAGTTGGATAACTCGGCTGGAAACAAATCGTAATTCTCAATTTCTTTTTTAAGCCGAGTCACGAGTCAATATTCCGCTCGAATCGATTTTGCGCACGCACACACCTTGAAACTCGTATAATTCGCGCGCTCACCGTGCCGCGTTTATTTTTAATCAACGCGCATCATAACGACTGTCAACCGGACAGAATTTTTCCGCGATAACTGCAAGGCGCATTTCATTTTCACCCCCGCGCGGGACCACCCGCAACTTTCATCATCGATTTTCGTTGCCACTAGACTGGCAATTATTGCTTAACGAATTTCCCCTGATAAACGAATCTGTTTTATTCAATCAGAATTTAATACCATTCTGTTTCTCATCGAGGAATAAAGAATCGATTTTTCCCGGGAACGCGCGCGCGATCCTATAATTTTTCAATTCGTATAACGATTACGTTTAATCGACAATGGAACGTATGGAAGTGAAAACTTATGAAACGAGGTTTGTCGTACATTTTTCTATTAGGATCGGCTCGCGGGCTATGTGGGAACGCGAATGAAAGCGGGAGCCTCGCATAATGAAACTATTGATATTCGATTCCATCGGGGGTGGGCTGCTTTCCACGGCAAACAAACCCATTGGACGTTCGCCGGGCAAAAACTTTCCGGCGCAAAACGGGATTCGAAAAACAACGAGACGCGACACTCGAATCCCTTTCACAAAAGTTCTCGCGTTCTCCATTTCCATTTTCAGTACTCCCTCACCCCTTTCCCCCGCTCTGTCGTCGCGTTTCCTTCTGTTGTCGAGCCCCGGGACGCTCGCGGCTCCTTTCTAAACATCCCTCGCGCTTTGTCAACTCGTTTCTGAATCTTTTCATCGTTTCATTCCGCGTTTATAATACCACGAGACAGAGTGTAGTAATTATACCTCTGTACCGAGAATAATTACGCGGCCGGATCTGCGCCCGGGCGATCAAACATTTGCTTCTTATAACTGATTTAAAATACGGTTTATACATAATAACTGTTAACTCGTTGGTGACTGTTGGCCGTGATGCTAATTTAGTACGAATTATAAATGAAAATATTTAACGACGTTTTATCTCGCCCGGGCGAAGGGAAGAAATTTACGGTTAACCGGTCGTAGGGTGGAAAGATCCGAGCGACGCGCCGTAAAATCGCAGGCGACGCGGCAGCATCGGCGTGAAATTCGGACGAATATAACGTCGGGTAGAGCGATCGGAAGCGATTCGAATGCGATTTGAATTTTGAGTACACTCGCGAATCTGCATATGTAAACACCGCAGCCGCCGCGGCTGCATGCCCGGCCGTGATACGATCGTGCATACGTGCAATCATGTCACCTATACAATGTGTCCTGTTCATTCAACGCGAGCCTTCATTATCTAACCGCTATTGCAATTCATGCGATTCCACTGAGAAACTTCGGTAAACCGTTACATCGAACAACACGCTTCTGGATTCAGTCCTCTTTTTTTTTCCTGACTCGTACGGGAGAATGGAATAACAGCGTGATATCGTATTGATAGTTTACGAACACCCCGTAAATCTATGCAGGCGTGCAACGCAGGAGCACCGGGGATAATACAAGTTCCCCTGACATGTGGCCCATTCGTTCGGTTCGGTGTAATTGCGATTCGTAGACCAGCTACTATCGAACGATCCGGCTCGAGATTGATAGATCGGGGTTTAAAATGCTGTAGAATTTATCTAAGCTTGGAAGTGGTTTAGCCTGTATTTTAAGTCTTTCAAATATCGATAAGAAAAAACGAACAGGGCTTATTTATTTGGTAATATTGTCAGAAAGAAAATCAAATGAGAATGGAGATTCATTGCGTATCAATAAATCACTCCTGACTTGCTGCGAATAAAATTATGAAAACGGATGAGTATATAATCCGAAGCATACATTTAATGTTATTCTCAAATTGTTTTCAGATGTTTCACGCGACGGCGCAATGTTCGACGCTGGTGTTGATGTTACTGGGAACGAGGCTGTTGTTCGTGGTCGGCCAATGCGGATCTTTCGGCCAGGACCGGCCGGAAAAGGAGGAGAAACAGGATAAGCTGGCGCTGTACAAAGTCACTTTAAGGACTTATTGGTCGAGAGCGCGATTTCCACGACATTATCCGGAATGGAAACCACCAGCCCAGTTCGGCAAGCTGATCGGTGAGTCTTTGAACTTCTTCCCTAAAGAATCTTTGTATTGTAGGTTTCTCGGGTCAGATGGGCGAAAAATAACTCGTGATGTAGGTTTACTAATGTATATTTGGATTGAACAAAAAAGGAATTGTAGCTGTCGTCTGCTCTTATCTATCTTTAGTTCGATGCGGAGAAACCGAGCGTGTTCTCTTTTATGAATAAGTAAATGTGTGAAACCGATATCTGATCCGAGGAACATTATTTTTATTTCACTATTTTTACTAACAGATTGTCAAATTACTTTCTTGGTAATTGAGATACAGAATTTCTGTATCACGTTTATGTATTATGCAATTTCTGTAGAAAACAAATTGATCGACAATAAGAATTGAGATAACGTATGTATGTACTAAATAATCTCGTGGATCGACTAAGACGGTTTGAGAGAGATCAAATCGTGGATTGGATTGCGACGAGTAAATCTGAAAAGAATCAATGAACGAAGTTAGGGCTGGGTGTCGTTTAATCGGAGATAGAAAATTCAGTTCGGCGCACGGATTTCGAGTGATCGGTCGGAGTAGCTTATTTCTGAGCCGGCGCGCATTTTCGAGCAACGTCAGCGAACGGAACACGCCATTTCCTAGGTTTATTCTCTTCGACCTCCTTTCCCAGCCGGCACGGCGCGGCGTGAGAAACGATAATTGGAGAAGTTGGAAATTATCGGACGTCGACGTGCTGCACGTTGTCGTTTCCGGCACCACGCCGCGCCGCGCTGCGTCGAGCGAAACCCGTTCTGCTTACCTTCACCCAGAATGATCTATGTATATACAGAATTCCCTTACAATGCCACCTTGATACGCGGCGTTTAGCTAACAATAAGATCCAGAATTGCCGCCCGTCCTCTCTTGCCATATAAAGACAGACGTGACGCTAGTTAGTACTATATGCGTTCCATAAAACTTAGAATAGAAAATGAAGTCAACTCGTTGCTCGTTTAGCCATTGTGTGTCTGATCGCTTAACCCCTTTCGCTACCAGAGACTCAGGAGAAAAACTGCCACCACAGCCCAGACGTCTTATCATTTAAATATGTTATCAATTGTCATTTATTTTTGTGGGACGTATCTGTAACGTTCTAACCAAGTGAAATTAGCAATTTTGCAAACTGACATAGCTAGATAATTCCTTTGGTAGCCCCGTCGTCACATATATGTGACACATTCGATTAAAATGATAATGAACACCCGTCACACATGCGTGACGCTGGTAGCGAAAGGGTTAATCTTGTACGAATTTCGTAAAATCAGTTTCAATATTCCCGAAATAGTATGAGGAATAAATCGCGGGTAATTAATAATTAATTCGCGGAACGTTTTTAACAAGCAGCTACTCGTTTAATCGCCGGTATAAATCACGACGCGAGGCATCTATTCGCAGTTGCGAGGATTTCGCGCAGCAGCGACGAGACGAAGATATATCGCTTTCGCGCGTTGTAAAATTCAACGGGGTACCGTTTCGATCGCGGTTCGTCCTCGCGTTGAAAAATAAATATCATGAGCCGTTTTTTCACGGTATTCCATGGTGTTTCGTTCGGGTCCATAAACAAGGGGAATATTTCAGACGGTAATACCTGGCAGAGAGAGAGGAGGGAACAGGTGTCGCGGTTCCCTGACGGTCTATAAATTTCCCTGCCGCCCTCGTATGACTCGTCGCAGTTTTGCACTTTTGACCGCGCGCGAGATTCGAGAGGGTGGAAAATAAATCCCAGCGAAAATGTCAAATTCGAATTAGATACGCGTAGGAGTCTTCCGCGGGCGAAATTCAATTTCGCTTTAAAGACCGGGTCCTCGCATTCTCGCCTTAGGGGATCGGTGAACGTTCTCACCGTGGAGAAATAGAAAAGAGGGTAAATTCCGAGAATGCGGCATTTTGTTTTTACGCTCCGACGGAATTCGTGAATTCGTTAGAACGTTTACCTTTCGTGCGGATTCCGCGGCGAATTTTCCACTCGTATCGTTCGAGACCGACGACGACGATGACTCTCCCACTCGCGTCGATTTTCCGCGGCCGGGACTCAGTTATCCTTTGTAGGCCACTATGCGACGTGGTTTTAAAAATTGTTTCAGTATAACATGGCGAAAAAATGGTCGCGCGCTACTCGTATGACGCATAACGACGGTAGATAAATTTGAGAACGTGTTCCACTTGTGCACGAATTCCACCGCGGTTAAATGTACTTTATAGTTATGTTAAAAATTTATTTTCATGCTACGCGACAAGTGCGCCACGTCCCGGCTGCCTGTTTTTTTTTTCCCCCTCGTATTATCTCGACGCAGTTTCCCTCGTACAGCTCCTCTTAAATGAGTCGCGCGTCAACTGTGTCGCAGTCGTATTATTTCGTACACTGTGTTTATCGTTATGTAACAAAGCGAATAATTAGAGAAGGATCAGCGATGTAAATGGAGGGGGGAAGTAACTGGAATTCGGTTGCGAGCGAAGTTGGAGACAGTAAATTGGAAGGCGTGAAGTACACGTAGCCGATAAACATTGAAACGGAAGGTAAGGTAAAACGAACTCTGAAAAACCGGGTCCGAGGTAGCTACAAAACGTAATCGAAAATCCTTTACGGCGAAACTCGTCGTACGACGAGATACGACGATTTTCCTTTCTTTCCCTCTTCCCGATATACCCCGCAGGAGACCGACGCGAAATCCTTCCCGGGATATACCCTGCGTATACAGACGAACGGGCACGTTCGATCGTTAACGGGCGACTAATGGAATGGAATTCGCATCCAGATCGTCGGTTCCATCTCTCGACCTTCGTCTCCACCTCCGCGCCGAGTTGCTCTTTTCCTTTCCCTTTTCTGCTCAACCGAGAAAATCGTGTAAAATCGGCACCGACGCTCCGCGTTGTTTCCTACCTGCAATCCCTGGACCGCCAGACTTAATTCGATTTTTTTCTCTCTCTCTCTCCTCTCGTTTTTTCGCTTTCTTCCGTCCGCTTTTACTCGTTCGTATTCTCCCGCAATTTTATTTCTTCCTACCTGGTTGGAAACACGGTGGTCTCTCGTCGGTCCCGGTGTTTCCCAGCACCCACCCCCTCGTGGGACGGTTGGACTAAAGGGGTAAGAGTGCGTAGCTCTAATGCCGTGCCCGGGATCGAAGCGGAAATATCGACGGTCACGTAGACTATTCTCCGCATTTCCATCGATATTGTCCCGCGCTAGAGACCGAGATTTCGTTTTTCTCCCACAAACACGTTTCCCCGCGCGGGAATTAATAAAACATGGTCGAGGTTTATGCAGCCGAAATCGATACATTGAATCGGAGCAGCTTTTCCTCTTAAACGTTTCCCTGGTTCGTACGTCTATAAACGTAGCATTCAAGCAGATTCCTTATACGGTCTACTGTCTTATGTTCGACCGTTAAGGGTAATAACTTTTACTCCTGCGAGATTGAATCTCGATTCGTTATAACATTTATTAGCGCGTACAAGGAAGTCTTTCGACAGGACTGTGGCTATAAGAATCTGAATGTGATTCGAAATATAAAATCGAACGGTATCCCCCGAGCTTTGCGTCGCGAAAAGGCTCATCGCATATTCACGCAAAGGAATCTTTGAGCGCGACGAGAGACGCGGAGGAGAGACAGATAGAGCGGAGAGTTTTCTCTTCTGTGGACGCTTTCCAAGGGCCGCTTCTAATTATTCTTCTCTCGAGACACCCGCAGCGCGTTCTCGTTATTATTTTTTTTTTTTATTTATAGCCGGTTTGGAGCTGCGCGAGGCGGAAGGACCGAGGAGACGAGTCAAGAGTACGGAGCGAGAGACACGCGTAGAAACAGAATGAGAGAGAGAGAGAGGAGGACTCGGGGTGCACCCGAGAGCGAAGGGGAGCGTAGGTAAAGAGGAGAGTTATTTTTAGCTTGAACCGAGAGAGTCGGTCGGCTTCTCGCTTTGCTCCCGTTTTCTCCTTTCCTTTCTCGCGTACCAGCTGCGCCGCGAATCAACGCTGAAAAGCAACAGAATCGGGCGGTAAGGGGGGAGAGAAAAAAAATGATGCACTTAGCGGCGTTTCGCGAGCGCTGATGTATCCCCCCGCGCGCTCGTCTCTCATTTTTTATAATTGTTCGCGTTCCCTTGGCTGCGAAATACTTCGATCTAACGACTCTTCTTACTTTCTCTCTACGGCCGGAGAGAATCCATCGCTTTCACGGTTCGTTCACATTTTCCACTCCTCTTATAAACGCGGCAGACATCGTCTGACTAAATACTGTCCGACGCTACTTACGCGGCTCGTGCCGGGAAGTGGTTTCGGTAGGTTGTCACGGAACCTCGAAGCCGGAAGTACTAAAGCGGTGACAAGTGACTTGGCCCCGGGAAAACATCGCCCGGTAATTTTTAGGCCACGAAATTTCACGCCTCTCTTCCTGTTTGCTCAACCAGTCGTGAGAGGTTTAGAAAAAGAACAGTCACTCAGAAGTTGATAATATTCGTTCTCTCTCTCTCTCTCTCTCTCTCTCTCTCTCTCTCTCTCTCTCTCTCTCTCTCTCTCTCCGTCCGAGACGGAGCCAGAATATACGCCGCAGAAACGAGGAGGGTCAGCGAGCCGGTCTCCTTTTCGTTGAGCTCGGCGTCCTTGCTCGCGGATAAAACACCCGCGAGTTTCGCAACTTTCGCGAAGCAACCGGCCGCGGACGCGTTTATTAGGCCCGGTGGTTAATTAAAGTGGAACGCGGCAGGTCCTTGGAATTGAAATTCCAGGTAATATGAATAGCGGGGAGCTCTTTCTCTCTTGTCGGCTCGTATCAAAGCGTTACATCTTTCCGGGGGCATCTAGCCGTTTCGTAATTGCGCCTGCCGCGTGTTTCTTCTCCCCTCCCCCGGCTCCTTTTTATACTCTCCGGTTAACAAGCCTCGGTTGATTTCTTTAATTGACCAATCAACCGGACATCGATTTTACTTTTAAAAAATCCTGCGGCTCGTTTCTTCGCCGGAGTCGCGGTATCCTCCCTACGCTCCACTATGCTCCGTTTCCGCGGAATCGTTTAATAAAGCGATTATCCACGTGTTCCGAGCGAAAAATCGAGCGTTCCAATATTTTCAGCCGATAATAAGGATCCCATCTGGCTGGTTTCATCCGCTCTCTTAACGAGTCTAAGCCTCGCTCTTCTTGCGCCGATCGGCTCGGCTCGACTCATCTTTTTAGAGCATCTCGATCCCCGCCGTTTGCGCGCGACGCCTCGTTTGTCCGCCTCGCAAATAACAACCACAAGCATTCCGCTGGCTTATCTCTCAAATTATCGAGGTTGTCAGTGCGTCGCGGAGTCGTCTTAGCTGTGACGAACAATGGTATTGCACAAATTGGAGACAGCAGACATTTGTCATGCGCGAACGTTTCATAACTAGAGATGCCGTTCAAAATCACTCACTGTGATTTTTCACGGTGATCACAAAATCACGATCACGAATTGTGATTATACTCAATCATGATCGTGATTGCGATTTTCTATAGTAAGTAACCGTGCTAATGATTCCAATGTTCATGATATTCAAATCGGTTTTATATCTACAAAAGCTACTTGAAATAGATTATGATTTTTAAAATATCTAATGTAAAATTAAAAAATTGTGTGGGACAAAATTTTTTTGGCTGGAATAACGAATATGTATAGTTGTAGATGCATATTATGTTATATTTGTTGTCAATATTTAGTTGCAATGATGATAATATTAATCGTTATTACCGTGGTTCAGTAGATATTTGGAGAAAAAAATCCTCGAGTGCAAAGGGTCAAATCATATTACTGTCATATTATTTTAAGCGCTCCTGTTCTTCTGGTTCATATGAAGCGCGCGAGCGTTAGTGGCAGCTTCTTTCTACGCACCAATCGCGAAGCGATCACGAAAATCACGGATCACTGTGAAAAATCACCGTGATTGCGAACGAACGTGATCGAATCACGAGTGATTCAAAAGTAGCAGTTCTAGCCTTCACTATTGATAACAGTTTGACCTCTTGGTTCAGGGTGACAGGTCAAGAGGATCGAGCAAATTCTCTAGCATATTTTAAGACCGACGTATTCCCTATCGAATTGAAAATCTGTATCGTGTACTAAGACTGTCACGCGAAATTGAAATTGAAATTCGTTCGCATACCGGCTCCATCAATTCGCTTTGATTGCACGGCGTAAACACATCCGGCTAGATCCACCTACGGTGTCGTGAATAATTTGCTGCCGTGCGTTCATTGCTTCTCCGCCGGTTCGATATTTGAACGATCAACCGGAAGGGAATTGAAAATGTGCAGATTCTTCGGGAATTGTTATCACGAAAAACAGGGATCTCTTTTTCGTATGCAAAGTAACCGATTAATTGCCGGGCCGAGGCGATTTTAATTGTCGGATTTATGATTCGACTCTCGAAGTTACGAAATTAATCGCGTTTTAGCCGCGCGATATCCCGAGACCAGCCGTCCATATTTTCCGTCGAAACGCGGAATTCCCCTGGTGTCATTATCGCGAGGGGCAAGCAGCAAAGTCGCAAAGGGTAAGCGGACGAGAGAATCGGGAGGAGGAGTGGCGACGGGAACAGCGGAGGCAGATAAATAAATAGAGAGGGGTGCAGAGAGATAGAGAAGGAGGCGAGTACGACGGAAAGCTTTCTGTAGCAGATGTACTACTCGCGTCTGAAAACCATCCCCCGTGGGGCTTTTGTTGATTTAATAAACGCGAGCCCTCAAGCTCACCGCTTCGACTACGTATTGTCGTGCAGGCATCCATCCCCTCGTTTCTCCTGCCCCCCCGCTCGTTTTATCTACTCCTCGGTGCCTTATTTTTTTTTCCCCCGCGACTTATTTACCTTCTTTCTTTATGCACGCGTCTCGCCTTCACTTTCCGTCCAATTTATTTACTCCCGCGTTCCTCTACTTATTTTTCTCCTCTTTTACACGTTGCTGCTATCCTCCCTTTGAAATTCTTTTCCTCGAACCGCACCGGATGTACAAAGAATTTTAATTAGCAATATTGCAAAGATCACTCGTTCCTTCCGAATTCGTCGAAAAAATCATCGATAGGGGTCGATAACGCTCCCGGGGATCTGGAGCGTTAAATCGTCGGAGAGGGCAGGGCCCGGCGGAATGTGTAATTTCGTTGATGCCCCGTGATTTTATAGAATTCGCCACGCTTTACCTCGTGAATCCGGCGGATCCGTTTGTGAATTTCTGTTACCCAACGGCAGGGCACGGTTCAAAGGTGGAAGAGCAACCGGTGTCAAGCGCTAATTTCCTGTGAAATTATTCAAATACCTTTCTCCGGCGCCGACCATTTGACAGTTCTCGCCCGCATCGAGCCACTCGGTCGCGGCATTTGCATTATAAGCTCTCGAATTAAAATGTCCAACACGGCCCACTCGAACCGGCGAACTATTTAACGCTATCGGCACGGAAAGTCTAATCAGGCACGCGCCGAAATTTCTCGACTCGAACACCGCGGGTTCATTAAAAAAGTTCATCGGGAAATTGTCGACTCATCACAGACATTCCCGCGTTTCGTCGACCGCCGCACACTTGTCCTTCACGTGGTCCAGCTGTAATTCCGAGTTCATTCAAACTCGGGGAAAATTGGAAACGGCAGATATTTTATTCGAACATGTCTCTCTTTCTCTCTCTCTGTATTTCTCGTCGACTTTTATGCAACATTGACCATGTAAAAAGCTTTCGCAACCGTTTTGCCGAATTTTTCCTGGCGAACGGTTTCCGCTCGAAAGCGAACTATCAATGACGATTTAACAGGACAGGGATAGAATTTCGTATCGACGATTAACCAGGTTATCTCTGCCGGGGCGGGAGGTGGCCCGGTATCGGTTCGATTCGTTGATATCGACGGGCAGCCGCGCGCGGTGTAAAAAATTTTTTCTCCTCTGTTTTTCACCGGGACTGCTGCTCGCGAACGTATCGCGGCAGAGTAATTTGCTAGATAGAGAGAGGGGAATAAAAATTACGTTTCAATGCCCGCTTGGCGCTACCAATTATTGCAATTTGCCCTGGCATTTTGGCCGGCAATCTCGGCAAATTGGAAAGCCTGCCTGTCAGCAACGATGCACGCCGCGTTTACGTTATTGTTACAACTTTATTGTCCGCGATATGCATGCGGAAAAAATTTGATAACTTATTTCGCTGTTATTAAATACAAGTAACATGTTACCCGGAAATAATTCCGATATTTTATAATATCTTATTCATATTTAATCCGCGGGGGAAACAAATCTGTATTTAAATTTGATTTGGGAATTCTAACTAGCTGACCTCGGATCCCTTAAAGGGTTGATACGCTCGAGGGCGCGTACGTAGGGGAAAATCGTCCGGAGTTCACCTGCAGGATCGAATAGGGGGAAAACCCAAGAGAAATATCGTAGGAAGTCAGGTTTCAAGGGCGCATGGGGATGTTTCAAGGTCTTACCGGGTACGAGGAGGTAGATACTCGTGGATGAACGAGGGAGTAGATTCTTGATAAAAATTTCCTTGGAATCGTCACACGTTTGATCGTTTGATAAGTGTTCGCAAAATACGTTTAAACGGGAGGACCGGGGAAACACGGTCGAGTAAATAGGAAGGTATATAATCCTGGATCGATCGCAACAGTAGACACGTTTGTCCGGGAGGAAAATCTCGAAGAGGCAGAGGCGAACGGGAGAGAAAACAGAGTCTCGCGCGGATTACTTATATCCGATTTCGCTTAATCCTCGAGCTCTTTACCGTGTCGCTTCGATCGTCGTCATTACCTGAGAAAAAAAAACCTCTAGAGAGACCAAAAATCGTGAGTACAGGACGCACGTAACCGTGTGACGCGATCCGACGAAATTACATACGGAGAGTTGCGGCGAACTAAGTTGCCTAACGGCAAATAGTCTTTGGTATCTTTGGCGCGACCACTAACAAGGATAAAGTCGGACTTGCCTTCCACATTTACAAAGGCAGCTACAGAGAATTTACTTTCGAAGTTAAACAACCGAACTTATACGTAATCGATACCGCAGTGTGTATACATATGTCCGTGCACGCGTGTCCGAGTGAAGCTGATGGCACGCTGATCGTATTTTCAGCCGGCCCCGTAAACGAGTCGTAAAATTAAAACGAACCTTCGCGAGACGAGTCTGCGTACTTCATTACCGTTTTATTACGCCCCGGTGTACGCTCTTAAAGGAGCATAGAGGAGCAGCAGCAGCAGCATTGTGCAGCAGCATCGTTTCTACCCTCGTCGCAAAAAAGATTGTGTAACTTTTATCTAAAGATAAGACGGATCTGCCTTTAATCTTCCGCGTCGAGACTACAAAGGCTACAGTGTCGCTTTCGCGAGTTAATCCTTACGACTGGTAATTACAACAGGGGTATAAAGTCCGATGGTACTATTTAACGAGGAGCGATCTCTGAAACGGATTTTCAATGTAACGCAACGTGGGTTCATGTAAAATTTGCTGGAGAAGTGAAATCGCGACGCGTGTCGTCTCGCTGCTGCGAGCACCACCTCGCGGGATTCAATTTATTCGCCCGGTGAAATTTGGTTATTTATGGCGTCGGAATAGGGAATCCATAAAGCCGCGGAAGGGAAAAGCTCGCGGCGCAAGGCCGAACCGTCATTATTCTCACGGCGTACGATTTTTCGTACGCTGCGTTCCTCCCATCGTTTTCCTTACGAACTCCGCGGCTCGATTTCATGAATAAATTACGGGGCGGGGCGGCGGCACGGCGGAGTCAGGTGCGAGCAAACAAACCGGGTAACATCAGAAAACAATCTTTCCCGCGGTGCTCGGTCCCTTGTTAACCAATAACGGCGGCTGGAAAAGCTAGAAACCGGCGATAGATAGATAGAAAGGAAGAAAGAGAGGCGAGCCGATCGGCGGCAGGGGTAAGAAACCGGTAGGGCTTAAATTATGCAAAGTGGCTCGATAACTCAGCTTCCTTGGCCTCGGCCCTTCCCACTTAATATTTCTCTTAAAACTTGTAAAGCCGACGGCCCTGTTCTCGGCTCCTTGCCTCTTCAGTCAGCCACTTTCGCCTTGGTAGATTGCAGCCAGGCCTCGTTTGTTTCAAAAGCCCTGGGCTGCGTCTCGAGACGAGATCGCTGCGAGTAATAAGAAACGGAAAAGGGAAGAATGGAATGACCGCGAACCGGTGAAAAGAATAGGTGATGGTGGTGGTGCGCTCGCTTTCCTAACGATTTTCTCAACGAGCTTAGAAAAGGCTCCGAGGGAAATTACAAAATCTTTATTGTGTAATATTGTATGTGAAGCTTTTATTCCGCCCTATTGACCGAGCAATGGACTCGGTTTACAACTATTCTTCCACACTTCTTTGTTATGAGAAACACATAACCGTATAAACTTTGCATATGCCACCGACAGTCTTTAAACTTATCCTAAATTCTGACAGTCTCTTATCTCCTCGCATTAAGTAACTACCTACTTATTCTACGCCGTTCTACTCTCACTCATTCTAATCGTACCTCCGCATTCCTCATTAACTTCCTCCCTACTAGCTTCTACTTATCTCCTTCACCTTAAACTCTATCTTTACCGTCTTTTCTATCGCACTCCTTACACAGTTCCTCAATTTATCGCTAAGCGTCTCACCAATCATACTCTCCTCGTTTCAATCTCTATCGTATAATAAAACGATAATAATTATTTATCAGAGCGAATCGAAGGTGTCTCGTTAATCGGATACAATTTGTCCGCAGTGTGCATCTTCTCGCGAGCTGGACTCGATAAATCTACGCTTCTATTTTTTTTTATCTGTCGCGTCGTTTCGAGAGCAATTAAAAGTTTTATCGACGTCGTTCGGTACGAAGCGGAGGGAAGACGAATGCCATCCCGGGTTGCAGCGAGCGAGGAGGAGATTGCCGGTTAATGTAGCGTTATAAAGCGGCCCGGTTTTCGCGGTTCGTGCGAGAATTTCTACAGCGCTCGCTCCTGTTCTCCTATACTTTTTTGCGTTCCTTTCGACTGTAGATCTTACGTATCTCGAATGGGGTTTGATCCCCGTGGCTCGAATAGTCTGTTCTCTACGTGCCCAGAATACTAGCGAAACCTTCCTCTACCGATAGAACAGCTACTATAAAATTAACTAACAAGTATAATGCGAGTAATTTCGAATACGTGGCTCCCTAAAATTCAACCGAATTCCATAAAAGAGTATGTTATCACCGGCAGTGAATTTATTAATCCTTTGCACTCGAGATATGACTCACGGTCACAATTTATTTTATAAAATAATTATTGCTTCAATATATTGATTGAATTAAATTTAATTATTAAAAAATTCATATATGTATATTGATTTAAAAAGTATCGGGAGAAACAATTAATGATCATTTTAATACATTAATTTGCAAGAAAATTACGAAGAAAGAATTGAGAAAATTAATTTATTAAAATCAAATAATTACGAAGAGAAATTATTAAGAAGTTTACGAAATATTTATAAGGGGTTTAAACAGCACGCGATAATGCCTGTGGCAAAAAAGAAGGAATATATCGGGAACGGTTAAGCCGTGGCTCGTTCGACGATTTAAAGAGGAAAGTCTCGTAGCGGGAAAAGTTTAATGCGTGGCGTGTGGCGCGAGACAAAGATTGTTGCTCGTCTCTCGGACCGGGACTCACACCGGGTGACATTTGCATAAGAATTGAACGGCCGCGCTCTTGCAGCATTTTTTCGTTTCGCGCGCGGTACCGAAACGGACGCGACAGACGGCGGAATTAAAAGCGGACGCGCTAACGATTGTCGAGCCGCTCGTAATTTCGGGCTAATTAATGGCCGCGGCGTCGATCATGCAAATTAGCTTCCGTCGCAATTACGTTTGCGTTTCGTATTTCTCGTTACTCTCAATAATTCGGCTATAAATTCCGAAAAACTATACGCTGTGAAAATGTATCAACCACAGGTTATTGTTTATATTACAATATTCGTTTCATATGATTCATCGCTCGTTGATTCCGTTTTATAAGATATCGACGGCCCGTGTCGGATACGTTCGGATAGAAGAGGATATGCTCGAGTGTCTCGCGTAAAGTTACCCGGACGACATTAACGTTTTCATGAAAATATTATAGCAAGCAAATGGTAGATGCATAAATTATGATCCTATCTGCCACGCAACCGCTTCTGTTGGCCAGAGGAACATCCGGCAAAGTGTTTCGACTTAGGGTGAGGTCAACCGGCGCTACGGCAGAGAGACTATTACTCGGGAACACGAACCATTAGTCAGAATCGTCCGTCGTCCTAATTCCTGTTGAATAACTATGGAAACGATCTACTGCTGCTGCTGCTGCCTTTGATCATTGCTTTAATAATTATTCAGTGGAAAAAAATCGTCGTTAATTGGCTCACATTTAATTATACAGCTGATTCGATTTGTAAATAAGATTGATAAATGATAGCACTGCTTGTTAAAGTCGAATGAATTTTCACTCGAGTCAAGAGAAATTGATTAGAGATAATGATATATAAGGCGATAGATCTCGGCCTCTAAATATTCTTTCGAAGCGAGAGAGGGATTTGAGGAAAGTTCACAGGTGCCTCCTGGCATGATAATACCGATGACGGTGGGGACGAGAGAGAGAGAGGGTACTGCTTTGGTATGCCGGCCAAAAAACCGGCGATAAAATTTCAAGTCGAAAATTTATTCAGGAAACAGTCCCGCGCACGGAATTATCGAAAGTTTCGAGCGTCGAAGTTCGCTGGGTATATCTTCTCTTTTCCATCTCCGGCCGTGAGGGGAGAATGGATTTTACGTCGTGACCCAGTCGATGGAAAAAGGAAGAGCAGCAGCGCGCCGCGCCCGGCCTCGACACACTAAACTTCTGTCTAAATAAATTAGTCCACTCGCGAATGTTTTTCACGATGGAATCCGTGTCCGATATCGGAGTTTTATTCCGTTTCGCCTACTTACCGATACCACTCGAATACCGTGGATCGTTAGGTTGACGAAAAAAAACCTGGTAAGAGTGGAAGGAAGGGGGAGAAATTCAGTGAATCGCGGCGTTGAATTTAACGTTGGTACCGGCAGCAGGAAATGGAACAGCGATATCAAGAGGGGTTCACGTTTGATCGCGGAAAATACCCCGAATTGCTTTCACTCCGGCCACTTGCTCCCGCATCGAGCATCGACTGCGTTCTCGAGTGGCGGTAAAGAAGGCTCGTTTAATTATGCGAGATTCGTTGCTGATTCGTTGACCTTTCCCAGTTGGAAAAAAAGCCCTGAATTCGTTTCTGGCTCGCAAACATAATTGGAACAACGATTCTCATTCTACGCGTTATGGTCATTCCTTGATAATAGCGAATAAACGAAAGCAGCGATCATTGCGATCAGGGAATATTGAATGTTTAATGCTTGTCGGCAGGACGACGCGATGATAGCGTTGAGCTTATCTTATTTGACGCGCGACGCGTGAATATTTAACCGACGCACTTCCGGCGATGATAAATTCCTACTGGGAATAAAAGCTCCCGGCGCGCGTATGTAAGAGTGCATCGCGTATTAATCGACAACCCGTAAATTACAGTTTTAATTAAATTAATATCGCGTGGTGTAATTGCGTGCCCGAAAATGTTTAATTTCCGATCGGATCGATGACGCACCGCTGCCGCTGCTCGCTCGCTCCCGGGTACAAGCGCAAACACTATGGTAGGGATTATCGCAAGAAGCATCGCGTATTATCCGCTGCAACCCGGAACGTGTTCCTCTCGTATTTGTATTGTTCGTTAAAGAGTCTTTCCAATCTAGCCGCGGTAATTTACAGTTCACTGATACACGGTATTACCCGAGACAAGTGATACGAGTCAACGGGTTAATCCCACGGCGACAGGTGCGGTTCGTATTGCAGACAGTTAAGGTATATTGTAGGAATGACTCTTGAACGTAAGACAGCATTGCCGCCTTACGCTTAACCCTTTGCACTCGAAGAATTTTTCCACAAGTATTTTATGAATTTCTTACGTACAAATTAATGTATAAAAATCATTAATAATTCTTTCTTTCGACGATTTTTACATTAACGTGTGTACGTATTTTATAATAACTAAGTTTAATTCAATCAATATATTAAAGCAGTAATTATTTTCCTATATAAAAATTATTTTATAAAACCGATGGTGACTGAGAGTCACCTCTCGAGTGCAAAGGGTTCAGAAACCGTTGGAAACAGCGTATTCGTAAAAAACAGAAGAACGTCGAATGAACGTTGAGCGTCGGCCGGAAAGAACGCGTCTCGCGTCAGTCGGCCCTTGGCAATCGTTGATGTTGATCACGCATATTTTTTTAAATTAAATAATCTCCAGCAGTTATAATTTGTGTGTTAATTGAACACCCATCGTTCGAGACTTACGAGTGGGAGAAAACGGGTTAATGCTATAGTATCCTTGGTACGAGCGTCTGTGTCGTGGCAAAAAAATTTTTTCCGAGGAACATCTCCATCAGCGAGCGCGTGTAAAAAAGTATTCTACTTTCGGTAAGTTCACTCGTGAAACTTCACCCGAGGGCTTTGAACCCTTCGCAAAGGGCCACATAGATTCTCTGCGGAGCGAGTACTCTATTGACTGTTCAAATTCAAAGGGCGCGGATGAACTTCCAAAGGGGTGGTTTCCATCCCTAAAAAGGAGACGCAGAGATTCATCTCTCACTGGCGTAAATAATGGAAGGGTCAAATGTACTCACTGTCTCTCTCTCGTTCTCTCCCCCTTTCACCCCTTTACATCCAGGGTAGAAGGCGGGGAGGATTCGTTTCCGAGCTACTTTGGAAAACTCGCGCGGAAACTTGAGGGGGTAAACTATGTCATTAAGGATGTAGATTAGAGACCGGTGGTGGATCCTCCGCGTACAGCGAGGGCGGCGCAGCTGTGACGTTGTTCCTCCGTCCCCTTTATCCTACGTCCCTCTCCCGGCGGCGGGAGCAGCAGCGCCACCAGAGAGTGTCGTTAGAGAGGCTGTAATAATAGCGATGAATTGTTGATAGCATCGCGCTACTCTGTATTTATGTACACTGTCATCCCCCGAGTCGCGAATCCCATCCCTCGTCACGGTCACGCGTTATCTACACCATCCATCGTCGGCTTTCTCGCTCCTAAAATATGCACCGAGCGCTGCTGCCTTACCCGCGACGAATTCATCCTCGAAATTTATGTATCAACGCCGAATGGGTTAACGGATGGTACACGTCTTTTAGATAGATACATTTGCGTATACCTCGGTGACTCGTTGGTTTATGAAGGGATACACGCAGACCGATGTTTTATTATCTCCGAATTAGAAGAAACATCCTATCGTCGGGGTCGTCGCGAGTATATTGTGCGGGGGCGGGATACTAAGTATGCCGCACATGTTTCATATCGGAATTCCTAAGGGAGTCTCCGTTGTATGCGCGGTGAGTCGCCGGCAAGGCAAATAAATAGAGAGAGAGAGAGAGAGAGAGAGAGAGAGAGAGAGAGAGAGAGAGAGAGAGAAGCGGACCGGAATTCAATATCATAATCACAATAACAAACCCCCAAAGGCATCCCCTTTCATTCCCGGATCCGCGTCTCCCCCTCGTCTCTTTTCGGGAATCGAAGTCGAGTTTGAACAAGGGATTCTCGTCGCGATGGGGCGGAACCGCGCGCGCTCGAGGATATTTCCGCTCGTCAGCGTCGATTCTCCTCCCGCGATACATCGTCCAAGTAGCTTAAATCGTCGACGTTAAGCAGATCTAGCCTTTTCCTGCCTTCGCGCCGCTCTCCTCGTCATCGTTGTCAGAGAACAACCGTAACTAACCGTGAATACAATTTCAATCGCTGCCTGTTTTCCGTAAACACGGTTAAGCTCTGATACAAGTCTCGGTGTATGGTAGTAAAAAGCTCGACGAGTCATTCTTGCTAATGATTTTTTACCGCGTCTCGACCTGTTGCTTCTCTCGAGAGTCAAGCGTTTCGAGCACCGTCATTGATTCGCCTCTGAAGTCTTTTTTCTTCGATTTTTTTTTAGTCAATTCCCTTGGGTATAAAAATCTGTGAGCGAAAAACGAATGGAGTTCCTCCGGGGGTTGAGAATTATTTAGGCGAGACAATTTAAATCTAGTTGGAAAATCAGGTACAGACTTGTACCCTGATTTTCGCGAGCAAATCGGCTTACGCCGTCTCCCGATGGATAATGCGAGCGGTTCACAATGTCTCCGGGATGAATTTCCAAAGCGAGGCTGAGTTAATGCATCAACAACGCTCTCAAGGGGTTGCAGTGGCTCTTTTCTCAGGTAGCTGTTTCTTGTATATATCTCGGCTCAAAAGATATATACCCGTTCCCCCACGGCGCGTCTTGTTCGATGGAGCTCTTCCAATTATGGATAATCTCGGGGCAACGTCTTTGACGATACCGTCTCCTAGTTTGCCAATTAAACATCTTTCCTATCTCTTTGTCCCCCCGACACCCGCCGTACCCCTGAACAACATTACCCTCGACGTGTTTTCTTTTCGAGCTGCGAGAACATTGTCGGGATTAATTAAGCGTCGGTTGAAAATTGAAACAGGATCCGGGTCGATTCGTTCCGGCCGAGGATTAACCGTTCCAGTTTTTCGTTCCGCGAGCCCCGAAGTGTTCTCCAGGTTTTTACGCTTCCTCGGAACGTCTTAATTACTAACCGCGAGAGATTCCGTAACGCTGACGAGTTGTATAAGATAAGCAGAATCTGGGTCGATCCCACGCACCCCCCTGCGGGCCGGGATTATTTCACACGACCGTCTCGTGAGTATTCTCGTATCTAGGACTGAATTAAAGATGCCGACGTATCCGGAGCTTCTTTGAAGTATGTTAATCGACGCTCGCGGAATATTCAAATAATCCCGCACTCACCGGAATCTGAATTTGAGATTAGACATTTTGTATACGAGATTTCGAAAAAAAATATCCCCCTATTTCCCCAGAGCGTTTTTTCATCAAAAATTCGCGAGCTTCTTCTTGTCTATTCGAAGAATTTCCGTATATATCCTCGAGTTTAATTCACGTACCGTGGACGCTTGAAAGGCGCGTGAAACAGAGAGAAGACGGAGGAGGTTTAAAAATTAGTCGAGACCGCGGCGAAGTTTCCAGCTGGCGGGCATTCGCGACCTCTCGTTGCTCGCTCGCTCGCTTCGCTGCACCCCTGAGAGAGGATTTTCACCGGCGCGGGTTCACCGCGAGAGAGTATTTCGTCTGCTCTAAAATCATAATAAATAACCGGGGACCCGAAAACGAGCGCACCGGGGCTATCTAATAAAATTCGGCAACAAGAAGAGTGGATTGTGGGAGGTGGAGGGAACGCGTGATCGAGGCGAATCGCTCGCGATTTCGGTCACGTTGGAATAGTGTATACCATCGAATTTATGACCGTGTGGGTCCCTACCGCGGTATAATTTTCCGGCGATACCAATCGATCCGTTGATTGGCCAGTTTACGTTATCGCTTCGCCGCCCCTCGGAAACTCGATTAGGGTGTAAAGATTGCTGCCTTCGATAAGCTCGAAGAAAATCGAATCTATGAAATATATTTGAACGATCGTTCGGTAAATATTTTCGGTAAACAGATTCCATAAATATATTTTACGACTCGGTTTTAAGACGGTTCATTGTCGACTGGTTCGAAGTTACGGCGAGGAGCTGTCTCCTAGTTAGCATACTATTCGCGTTTGAAGAGGCACGCGCGGGACATCGGTTGCCGGAGTACACCATGATTCCATGGAGAGTCATCAAGGAAGTAGTTAACCCCTAAAAGTGTCACGAGAGTATGACCGTACGAATTCAAATTCGGTTAGACGCCGCCACCGTGGTGAACTGGCACCGAGCGAACAGAAAGTAATGAACGTAGCGAGCGGTTTAAAGAAAAGTGGGGCAATGATGGAGAACAGGAAACGCGGAACAAGCAGCGTCCCAGGGGAATTATAAACAAATGGTACCGCGTCGGTGTGTTCCGGTAACCGAGTATTCTCGACCAACCAGCACAAGCTTCCCGTGGCGCATAACGACGCGTTATTCGCCCCGGTTACGAGGTACTTGCGAACTTCCACATGCTATACCACAGTGTCCGCACCATTGCCGCGCTATCGTCCAGGCTAACGGCTCGTGATCCCAACCATTGCGATTACATAATTCCCGTCGAAGAAACAACATATCTTATTACGCCAACGAATGGAAGCTGGTTAACCCTGTGGCCCACAATTGTGCTAAGAATTTCGAGCCATAAATAACGAGTCTGACTCGTGGCCAAAATATAAACAAGAGATAGCGTCGAGGCCAAGGGGTTAAGTAACCGACGAGGGGTTAAAAATCCAGAAACGTATTAATTAACCGAACGCGGCTGGTAATCCCGGCAAGACTTTAGCCGCCGCGAGCGGTGAACAGAGCAGCACGAGGAGGAGGCAGCATCAGCAGCAGCTTCCAACGATATTCCCCCACGGCAGACGTGCAATTAACCAGGAGCAACAACTTGTTCCGCGGCGAACGATAGATCAAGGTTGGTACCCGGGATCGCGGCGATTTCTACCGGGTTAAGATCAGCGTTGGGTAACGGCCGCAAACCCTGCCGCCGCGGTAGCAGCTAGAAGCGTCGTTGATGTAAAGTTACGAGTCGCGGGCTGAAGAGGCGGCGCACAGATGCACACCGTTGGAATTAATACATAGCCGTGTGGGTGGGTGGGAGCATAGTTGGCTGCGTACTGATATGGTTATGGCGCGTGCGGTTCGAAATTGGTTACATGCATCAGGGGATGCAACACCGTCTTCCATTCTCTCTTCGCGTCTCCCGGCCGATGCACAGACGATAATGCCGCCCCCGCGGCGAGCCTTGTTATCGATTAAGCATTATCTCTTAACTGTACCGACGGAAACCCGCCGCGTTTCTCGTTAACCCTGTACCACCACCGTGCCCCTTCGCCGAGGGAACGTAGACGTCCCGAGGGATACTCGGCCAGATTCCGTTGCGGAACTCAGAATTCGTGATGAACGTTCGTTACCATCACTGAACTCCTTTACTAATCTCGATTTAAATATTATAAAGTACTTGTACCTTATACTGGGTGTAAACCTACAAGTGTGCAATATTTGAGGTTCATATTCTATGGTCCAATATAATACGAAAATGAAGAGTGACAATACTGCGTTTGGTCCTTCATTAATTAGTTCTTGTCAATTAAAAATTAGCTGATTTTGCGCATACATATCCATGGCAATAAATTTGAAAAATTTGGCGAAAATTGAAAGTCCAGATCGGATTGAAAATATGCTCATATGTTCTACTCATATAGCAATGCAAAAGCGCCCAATTTTTATTTCTTAATAACTAATTAATGTTGGCCTGAACGCAATTTTGCCACTCTTCATTTTTGTCTTATCGAGGACAGTAGAATATGCTCCTAAAATACTGCCCATCTGTAGGTTTACACCCTGTATAAGGGTATCATTAAAATATTTGAATTCACGCTCGTGTCACTTCGTAAACCTTCTCCTCCGGAGCACCTGTCTCGCTCCAATTCAAGATCGTATACACGCGCCGCGAAAGAGGAGCCACGCGTTAATTAAAAATCTCGGCTACGAGACTCGTTCTTGAGAAATCTTTGATCCTCCCCCGTTCCGCCACCGTGCGCATTCGTGACAGGTATAGCATCGAGCAGATGTTCTCGCGAGGTATAAGACGAATCCGTGTCGCGATTCACACTCGAATTCCATTTCCACGCTGGCGAACAGTCGCGTCCTCGCTCGTTTTCCCGCTGGTCCGCAAACCTTATCGTCATCATCGTCGACGACGACGACGACGACGACGACGACGACGACATCGTGCTCACTGGGTCGAGTGCACGGTTAAGAGGGCCTCGTTTATGTATAATAAGCTCAGGTTAGGTATCCGCATCTCTTCTAGTCTCCATTTAAGTGCGACTCTCTCTCTCTCTCTCGCTGTCAGTCCTATCTCGCTTCGGATAGAGAGGAGAGGAGAGCTCTCATCGAAGAAACCCTTTAGCGAATAGACCATGAGAGGAGAAGCGTCGGTACTCAAAAGGAATAATTTTAGCCTCGATGGATCGAGGTTGATTATTTTCTAATAGCGACTTCACATCGAACAAATCAGCTCTCGCTGCTGTTCGTTGATTTCTTACTAGGAAAGTTTCCGGTAACCGAGCAGGAAAAATCTCTCTCTCTCTCTCTTTCTACAAAAGGGAGCACGAACTTCGTAGCCAAGTAGCCTCTTCTTGGTAGAAATCGAGAGAGAGAGAGAGATTTGAATTTCTCTGGATGAGGTTATTGGTGAAAAGAAACGAACCGTCCGTAGAATTAGAATTCTGACCCACGGAGAGAGGAGGCGCTTGGTCCATTTTCCTCGATTCGAATTCCGCAAAAACCGACGGCCCGTTCCGCTCGCCTTCGTTTTTCGTATTCCCGTATTTTTCATCTGGAAATCAATCAACCGTTTTCAATATACAAACATTCCTCGTCGTTCAACTCCCAGTTTATTCTCGATTTTTTAATATTTCTAACCGTTACGAAAATATCTTTCGTATTTAACGTTTTTATGCGTACACTAAAAATTCTACCTACCTTCTTCACGGGTTTTCATAATCCAAGGGTGCGAACGCCGCGCGAAAGCTCGTTTATTTTTTACCGCGGTTCGATTACCCTTGGTTCCTCTATTTTTCTGTTTCCTCCCGTCCGTTACCGCCCGTCTCGCCATGGATTTTCTCGTACCTCGTGCCTCGTTGAATTATTAATTCGATCTCAGTAGTGTCAAGGTTACTAACCTCGCCTCCTTTATTTTCGCGGTGATTAATGGGCACGCGCGCACCGCCGCTGCTACATTGTACATTCCCTCGTTCTACCAGCGCAATCCTAACGAACCGATTAAGGCAATAAAAGTACACGAGGTAATATTTGTTCCTCCGTTCCAATTTTCAAGCTTCAACTCCGATCTCTTTTATTTTCAGTGGTAAATTTAATTCGCGTCGGATTAAACTTTATCAATTTTCGACACGGTTAACGTTTTATGTTATCGCGTACACCTCTGGAGCAAAGAGAACTTTCCCTGAATCATGAAAAGCCCGAGGCCGTTCGAAACGGGCCACAAAGCCTCGGGAGCCTCGAGACAGTTTCTCTCTGTTGTATTTCCCGCAACGATTGGAAACTCCTTTCCGAGCAAAAGGGTTTTGCGTAACTCGGGGGCGCTCTTTTTCTTAAGGAAACGGTGGAATCAAAATATGATAGAGAGGTGGGAGGTGAGCTATGTACATCGCGAACAAATGACGGTCTCGAATTGCGTCGACAGTCGTTCGGAAGCTTTCAGCCTCCCTGTCGATGACGTTCTTCCCTCGGCGGAGGTCTATCGATCCTCCGAGTGGAAACTCTGACGCTGACATGGCTCGAATTCATTATCACCGAAAGACGAGAGACTGTTTCTGTCATTCGTTAAAACGCGAGGTCGACGTGATTTTCTAAAATTAAAACTATTGTTTCGCCGGTAAATTATTCGGGTAATAATAAATTTCAAGTCAGATACAATTTCGTCTATTATCGTTGGAAATTCTGTAAATCGTAACGCATGTTATTATTACCGGATACGC
>SHCU01000129.1:154842-167256 GCA_004307685.1 Ceratina australensis | reverse complement strand
GCTATGTACATCGCGAACAAATGACGGTCTCGAATTGCGTCGACAGTCGTTCGGAAGCTTTCAGCCTCCCTGTCGATGACGTTCTTCCCTCGGCGGAGGTCTATCGATCCTCCGAGTGGAAACTCTGACGCTGACATGGCTCGAATTCATTATCACCGAAAGACGAGAGACTGTTTCTGTCATTCGTTAAAACGCGAGGTCGACGTGATTTTCTAAAATTAAAACTATTGTTTCGCCGGTAAATTATTCGGGTAATAATAAATTTCAAGTCAGATACAATTTCGTCTATTATCGTTGGAAATTCTGTAAATCGTAACGCATGTTATTATTACCGGATACGCGATACTCCACAAGTAGATTGAACGAATTTTAAAATAGAAACGCGTTGTCATTGATATTCACTCGGGAATGATTCGCGATCGGGTACGGATCGTAATAGGTGATATCGCGTGGAGAGAAGGAATATAAAGCGAACGAACGAGAGAATAAAGTAAGAACGGCTAGGGCCTATCGGCACGCCGGGAGAGAAATATCGCTATATTCAACGTTATGAATTTTATGCTTATCGATCCGGGGAAAATTGCTAATAAAAATGTACCGGCGCTGACACTTCACTCGCTGGTTATTCCTACTTTCTCCATCTGGTTTCCGATCGTTGTTCGCGCCCACAGTCACTTCCTGCATCGATCCCGCGAGTCTTAAAAATCACAGCCTCCCGATGCGTCGATTCTTTAAAATATCTACCCAACGACGAGATCAAATGAAATGAAAAATTCTCATATTATTAATTGTATTCAAAGTACAGATTTTCGCGTTAAAATTGAAAGTACTCCAGCTCGATGGGAAGCGGCGCTACAGCCTTTTAAACTGTACGCCGTTGTTGAAAATTTGTTCACAATGTAAGTAGTGCCATTCGCCGGAAAGTTTCGTTGCTCTTAACGCAAACGAGATCGCGTAGGAGTGGCGTAAAGGAAATGGCGTCGCGTTGAATTGGACTGCGACCCCCTTAAGAAGCTGACCCCGAGCTCGAGATTCGTTTCTTAACTAAGTCAGCAACAGACGAGAGGGAACGGGGCTCAAGATGGTTAGACAAGAACATTCAGCCGCGAAGAGGCGGGTCCTCGAACCGGAGCCAGAGGATGCACTCTTTCCGTCTCGCTCCTCGTCAACGCGAATATGCACGTCCCTTTCCGGTTTCTCTCTGTACACCCTGTTCCCGTTTTCCCTCTTGCCCACCTTTTTTTTTATCCCCCCCGCTCCACCTTATTCCGTCCGGGCCGTAATGGAACTTCCAACTGGAACCGATAAAAAAATGGCCGCGGACCGTATTCAATCCTCAGCATCGTTCTTTCTCGTTCTTACCACGAGGAGCACCGAATCTCACGGAGTAGGAGCAGGCTGTGCCGTGTACGTGTTCTTCTTCTTCGGCCCCCTTTGCGAGCTTGTTAGACGTAACGACGAACAAATCGTCGCTCGGTTCTTATCTCGACGGAAAGCGAAAGGGAAAATTGAAAGATATCGACGCGAGCATCTCCGAACTCGTGGAGATTCTTCGGACGTTAAAAATGATTGAACGGAATATTTTTCTTTCGATATTTTTAGACGTATCCCTCTCTCTCACGGATTTCCTTTCGCGGAATCCAGATGGAATAACAGATGAAAAAAGTGCATAACACGCGTGGCGGACGACGTCATACGTTACAGCTATCTGCATTTCAAATCCTCGGGCGCCCGGGGAAGTTTTTAACGGGATCAACGTAATGCGATGAAAAAAATTGAAGCGGGTAGAGAAGAATCGTAGTAGTACCGGCACATCTCTCGAAAACGGATTTGCCCGTCAAGCAGCAGGATCGTTTTTAATCCGTTTTTCTCTTAGGGTGCATCGCGGGTACACGTAAGCTCGGACCGCGATCTCTTTTCTTCCTTTTTCTCTTCTCCTTCTCCCGTCGAACGCCGGGCAAGCTTTGTGTTTTCAACGTTTTCGTCCAGGAATTTATAAAAATAGTAAAGCGTGACACGGTTGCCTGCTCGTTTGCCCACCGCGCGAATACATTACGACATCCTGAGACGAAAAACAGTCGGACGCTTCGTCGGGTAAAAAGTTCGCGTTAATGATTACAGAGCTTTTCGAATAAATTTATCGTCGCCTCTTAAACGTTCTACATCCGCGTTTCTTTTTTTTCGTCGAATTCGTAACACTTTCTCAAATGTCCACTACAGCAGAATTATTTTATTTTCACGTACAAACGTGAATGTAACGATTTTTAAATAGCCATAAAAATTCAACGCGGGTCGATGAAATCGGAGCCGGAAAGTTCTGCCACTTCCAACGGGGAAACTTTGCGTACGTTGGTCCAGTTTTACAGAATTTTAACGTTCCCTTAGAACTTTTCCTGCGGCGTCGAAATTAAAGATAAAATCGATGGTGATAAAAAAAAATATCGTGGTTATTAACTGGTTCGCTATTTCCGATCGTTTATGGTCACGCGTTTCGGTTGGAAATTGAGTGAAACAGCCCGCACGTGTTTGCGAACAAATCGGAAGGAAAATACCGGGGTCAAACTTGTTCACCGAGTTTACCCTTAACCGACCCTTTTCCCGTACGCAAACTATCTTTAACGCCAGCCCCCGGAAACGCCATTAGGTAAACCGTGTCTCCCGTTGGAAACATGAAAAATTCGCGGTAAAAATAATCTCTGCCCCAGTTACCGAAGGTTAAGCAAACGTTGAGGTAACATGTTTCGCGTCTCAAAATGGGCAGATATTTTTTTTTTTTTGTCGACGTACTCGCCACAAGCGTTACTGGGACAGGAGCAGTGAAAATACGTTTCGAAGGAAATTCGAGTGCTCGGCGAGAAAGAGAATAAATTTGAATGCGGTGTTCCGGGAGCCGCGGGTGGCGGCGGCGTAATCGAATGATATTCAAATTTAAATGGCCGGCGCAATAAAGTGTTTAAGAATTTAAAACTTGATTTGACTTACAAAGTGACTTCTCGGGGTGGCCCGCGCCGTGGATTCACCTTCGGCCCTTTCCCCCATCGAGGAACCAAGAGTTCGCAGTTAATTTCACATTTCGTCGCTTTTAACGCTTTCCGACCGCTTCTTCTTCTTCTTCTTCTCCTGCTCGGTCCACCCTTCGCCAACCCCATGATAACGTTAATGGGTCCACCGAGCGGAAACGGGCAGCTTGTTCTTGCCCCGTCATTTCCCCCTTTTCGATGTTCGCCCGAAACTTTCCGTATTATTCCCTCTGCGATTTCGTTTCGAATTTGTTAACACCGTTCATTACGCCGCCGATAGCACTAGTAACTTAATAACTATCCGAAATTTAGTTTTATTTGCTGTTAATTCCGTTCCGCGCGAGACGTCGATCATCGGACGTATAGTATACTTCCAATTTTCTTCAATCTCACCCCGAAAATTACTTTTCCACCCTACGCGGGGGCGCGAAACGACGAGCGGAGCCTATCAACGAGATCCTGTTGCGCGAAATAAAATTAGAACACGTCCGTGCGCGGCGATCGCGCGTGACGACGTATAGACGAACGCGAAATAAAATTATTCCTTATTATGTTATTTCTATCCTGTTTCTCGGGGTTTCCGGCGGCCGGAAAAGCACGGAGAGAGAGAGAGAGAGAGAGAGAGAGAGAGAGGCAGGCGGATGCTGATTGGCCGCGACTGCAGACTTCTCCCTTTTACTTTTTCACCCACGTCGGTTTCCCTCCGTCGACCTTCGCGAAAAATACGAGAAACGTGGAAAATTTTTCCCTGTCTGCTTTTTCTTACCGTTTTTTCCCCACTCGAGAGTTCTACCGTCGTCTCCCCTCGCGGTAGGCAGCAGCGTCCGTCCTCCCCGCGTCGTTATTGTAACGGATACCTCGATTACGTTCACGTTCTGAATTTAATTCTACCTTGATTGGATCATCCCTGAAAATTCGAGCTAACGAGCACGCTTGATTATTATCCGCGCAACGATAAATGCTAAGCTCCCTTTGAGGAAATTCTAAGATCTGATAGGTATTACTATACGAAAAAAGGTTCGAGTGATAGGAATACCGGTTCCAATCTCGAGTCGGAAATAAAACGCGAGGAACAGGCAAACGAGCCGGGTAGCGCCTTATTACCGACTCGAGACAAGTTCAAGCGACTGCTACCGGGGTGAACCGTGGAGGGTGGCGGTGGTTGGTGGGATGAGAAAGAGAGACCACCGTAGCCAGATCGGAATGAAATGAGCTCGGTGCATCCGAAAGTCTGCCGTTTAATTTCACTTCCTTATCTCGGACCCCGCGGGAGTACAATCTGACCGGGGGAGGGAATTTTTCCGAAGATTCTCGAGATTATTCTCTCCGTGTGTTTCGCTCGCGTGGGGTCTCTCGCATCGAATGCAAATGACGATGACGCTACGGTTAATGCTGACGAAATTGCTACCCCGACTCATGTTTATGTAAGACGGCGCTCTGTTATCTGTACTTACGCAATATCGTTGCGTTCTCGGAACTCCCACCCGCCCACTTATTAAAATTAGAAGCGTAGACGGAAATAGGTGCAGAGAATTTCCCGTAACTCCTGACATTATCTTCACGAGAACTTACGAATAAGTGTTAACAAAATAATCTTAATATTTGATTGTACATTTTCGGAGCATTTATTAAAAAATTCATACGAAGTGTACGAACACTGAAATTAAATGAGTAAATACATGATTCACGTTGAGGTGAACGATGAGTCCTCGAGTTTGCTCATAAATTCTCGCCGAAAAACGAATCGTAAATTTGGAGGCCTCCGGTAACGGGCCGTCGATATTCGAAGGCGCGAGGCGTGACTTAAAAACCAAGAGATAGATTGAAATTCTCGGATAGGGTCTGGCTGGCGTTTTCCCATTTGCTCACCGCGGCGTAGACCGAAAAACCCGAGACGTTGCTCCGGTAAGGAAAAGTTAGCGTGGTAGTGGAACGAAGAAATGAAAGGTGGTGGTTTGCTGCTGCTGCTGCTGCTACCGCCCGTCTGTTGAAACGTCGAAGACGCCGGGAAAGGAAAAGGCCCTGCCGGCGCGGCACAAGGGATACGCCACATCGTCTGAGAGCCGGTTGCGGGATGAAATCGAACGGGATAATAATAGGACGAGTTCAATTTTCAAAATGGACCTGCCACGAAAATATACGAAAATTCTCGTTTATTGTATTCAAGCATTTCTGACAGAAATCGATGGATTATACTTCGTCTCATATATTTTCCACTTTAATCTCTTGGAATTTATTTAGAAAAAATATATATATATATAAATGTTTAGTCACGTTCGTTCGATTAACTTCAGATGATTTTGTAGCGGAAACTATTGTAGAGAGTCGAGGTGTGGTCTCTTCCGGTTTAGCTCGGGGATTCGAGCGGTGACACAGCGCGGACCGCGACAGGGAAATTTAATCGCGGGGCTTAAACGGCTGGGATTAATCAGGAAGCACCGCGGCTTCGGTTTTCGCGGGCTAGATTTGTCAAGAGGCCGGAGGAGCCAGGCGTTCCGCAAATCCGCGCCGTTTCGAATCGAGTTTATGCCCGGCGCGACGCCTCGCGATCGCCGGGATTTACCCGGGAAATCACGATGGATCCCCTCGCGCTTATCGTTCCTTGTACTTCTATTTTCGCGGAATTATCCTCGAAACGTTAAGTGGAATCACGGTTAGTTTTACGATCTCGATATATTTTCGACGATATTTTTCCGAGGTACGAAGAAATATAATGGGGCGAATCAAATATTCCTTTGTCATCGGGAAAACAAATCGGGAGGCTGGCGCGCGGTGTATCGATGAATTATTCACCGTATGACGAAAATCTTTGGGAACGGACGACAGAAATTTGACGATCTGTGTACCGGACCACGAAGGGGTGGCGATAAGACCGCGACGAGACTGAATAGGGGTTAATTCGAGAATTCGAAACCGAGGGGCGAGGATGTGAATACGATGGAGGCCGCGATTCCGCATCATTCGGCACATTGCACGCTTGTCAACGTCACGTCCGTTTCCGTCGCGTCGATTGTTATTGCTTTCCGATGATAGCCACGATCAGGAAACGCGTCACTCCGTTTCCGGACAAATTTTTATTGCATAATATATCATTTAATAATCGTAACAATTTTTGTTATTTGAATCTATTCTTATCGAGGAACGAATAAATGAATTTCTCTTATTTGAAACTACGAATTAGTTACAAACCACGTTTCGAATGAATCTGGGAGTTCCATTCTTAAAGAGCTCAGAAAATGAAATAATAACACGTGGAGTAGTTGGTAGTAAGTTATCCCAGTCCATTTTAAAGATTCCCGAGATTCTTGGAACGCCACGAAGACGGAGTGTTCCTCGTTTGAGTCTCAATTCGATTCGGGTTCCCTTTTTCTTACCGCATTCCAACGATACCGGATAAACAATTTCTTGAACGGTTTTCACGCAGATTAAATCCTTGGAGAAAACACTCGTTCAAAAATGTTGTCAAGCTACGGAAATATTCTGTAAGCCAAATTCATTATTCACGGCGTTTTAAGCCTCGACATAAAATGGATTCTATTTGCGACGTGGGGTCGATCCGTGCTAGCAACGATTTCACGGACACGGTTTATTAACAGACGACTCGAAACGTTGACTGACTCTAGGTTTCCACCCCTTACGTCTGCCGTGTAATTCTCTCTAATTAATTTACGATCGAGCCGGAGCTGGTTACTAATTGAGGCGCGGATGCTTGACGCCTACTTCACCGTCGAAGTTTCATTTAATTAATACTATTTGGTGTGTAGCGTCGGAAAAGTTACTGCTAATTCTACCGAACACGGAAATAATTCAAAGTAAACAGGGCGGCGCGTACAGAGTCGAACCGGGGGAATCGATTCGACTTTATAGCGGACAAATGAAGTAATTGAAAAGCTTCGAAAGGTTCGGCCCCGGCCCCCGAGTTCACTCGGGGGAATAGATTATCGCAAATAAGGGCCGAATCTAACGATTCGAGCCGCTCGGGTCCGCAGGGGGTTTATGAGATTTGCAATTCACTTTCTCGCCACCGCTGCCACGGGCCAATTTAATCTGCACGCGGATATCTTGGTCAATTAATGAAAGCTCGGAATATTCAGAGCCAGGGGTTGGAACGTTAAGTGGCCTCCATCCCACGGTATCAGACGTTACTTTCGAGATTCAATTAATCACGGAAACGGGACCAAATTTATCGTACCGCATCTCTCTCTCTCTCTCTCTCTCTCTCTCTCTCGCTTTCTCTACGGTCGATGAAGACACTCGAGAGTCGAACTCAATTTTATATTTTCGATAGGCTCGTAGCGTTACACGTTTATTGACAAAGGAACAAAATAACTGTTGTCTTATTTCCTCCCCTATCACGCAAACAGGGAAACGTGTTCGCAAGAAAGGGCTGAGTCGATGAAATATATAGGATTATAAATCAGTCCGAGATCGACGATAAAAGTCGAGTAAATAGCAGCCGTGTTCGCAACAATCGGAACGAGGCCGATCTTTCGATGAAAGGGAACGCTGATATATTCGTAGAGCGGCGGGAATCGGTGTTTGTAAGTCAATCGACGTGTACCGTTCGTAATTGGTCGGCTCCGGTGCCTTTAACTGACAAATAAATTCGCCCCCGGCACAGCGAGGCGAGAGGATAGAGGAGCCGCCTCTCCTCGGACTTCCTTTAATTGAAGATCGTACAATAAAGAAAGAAGAAGCCCGAAGTCGGCCGACCCTTGCCGTTTCTTTTATTTACGATTCACCCTTGCGTCCGATGGAAAAAAATCTTGAAAGTTGAAACGAGGTAAATAACGAGCCCGGGGAACCGGGCTGGAACGAATCCGATTATGTTTGTTCGCTCGGTCTAATAAAGAATATTTCTTCCTCGTCAAGTATCGATTCTAATCAGAAGAGCCGGGAGTACGCGAGAGTATCGGGCAAATTAAATTCTTTCGACCCTCTCGAGCAATAAAAATTAATTAATCGCACGAAGCGTACTGTTTTATTTTCACCCCCGGTAACCGCGACGGACCCCACGTTGAACCGGCTCGTTTCTCTCCCGTTTTCACCGCTGTTTTCCAACTCGTGAAATCGCGGACCGCCTTCAACCCCTCACGGATTCCTTAAACCGCGTCTCACGCGTCTCCGGGGAGTTCCACCGTCACCTTTTCGTTTTTCACCCCCCGGTGCCTCAGCCAAAGCGGTGAATCTCGTGGTCAGGGCCGAAGGTCGACTCCGACTCGTTCATGCGAGAATAATAGCCTACACCCTCGGCGTTTCATCCCCGCTTTGCAACAGATTCGAAAACGGGAAGTGGGAAAATAGCAGCAGCGGATAAAAAGTTATCTATTATTCAGTATAGCGACGGCCGGTATTCCGTAAATATTATCGGCCGATTTAGAAGTATTTTTTTCAACTGTATCCTTAACGGATCGATCCGAAATAAAATCTACGCACTCGCAGCCCGCGGAAAACAATGTCGCTCCGATTCGCTTGTTTATGGAACAGTTTATCCAAGGGGGGTAGAGGAGCGCGATGGCCGCGAGGTTTGCAACGGGAATTTGATTTCCCGTTTTGTATATTTCATACTCCCACCCCCCGTGTTCGTTCCACCTTTTACCTTCCCACCGTTCACCGTGGGTTTTATTCGTTCGCGGCACGCTCGTATATTTTCGGATTAGCTTAATGAAAATCGCTTCGTCGAGCGTATTAATAAGGTTACAAGCATCATAGGCTTTTGCACCGGCACCGGTTTGAATTTTCCATTTTAAATCACGACCGTCCCCCCGCCGCCTCGTCGTCCCCGGTGGCGCGTGCATTCTGCGCGATCGTCAGAGGTGGCTATCCCGTCGAGGATAATTACAACGATCGAAACGTATAAAAGCGAAACGAGCTGACAAAGGAAACTGCGAAACCATAAACATATGCGATGGTTACACGCGTCTGTCTCTCCGCATGGGGTTCGTTATTTTTCGCGTCATTTATTCATCCGCGCGCGTGTATCGATTGACAACGCCAAGTCCTTTGAGCGAGACGCACTCTCAAAGAGGAGTTATATTAAGGAGAAATTGAAATAACGCAGACACACAGACACACACAGCCGTTTCGGTGCCTGTTTCCACGAATAAGAAATATTTTCAGTTCTATCGTTTTTCACGGGGAGAAACACGCCGAGCAAATTTCCTTAGGCGTTTCTCCTAAGGATATAACCGGACGCAACTCGGTTGCAAACGGCCACCGCTTAATCGTCACGGGGAGACTCCAACGCAGCATCTTTTTTCATCCCGTCCAATTACGAGTCCTCTTTGTCCGCCGGGACGTAATTGCGTCGCCCTATCTCGGGGAAAATTCGAACCCATATTTTCACGTCCCTCTTCTCTTTTTTTTTCTCTCGCGCCGACACCTAAACCCCGCGCTTATTAGACTCTCTCTTATTGAACCAGCTACGGTCGCTAATTTACTCAGACTATCAGATACAATCGAAACGATTTTCAGGTACAATCGATATTCAATTTTTGCGATAAGCATTCGCGAGTTAGTTTTCGCACGATATACTTACGTTCCGACTCGTCTGAAATTCTCGTTACGCGGTAAGAGCTAATTTCGAGGGATTTCGAGAGATTTCTCGTCGTACGCTTCTTCCAGCTCTCTTCTTCATTGTCCAAGGGGAAAAACGAAAGAGCACGCGAACCCCTCGAGATAAGGATCGGGCCAGTGGCGTTTTTATCGGGGCCGCGGATATCGGCCCGCGCGATCTCACCCCCTAATTGCCAAAGAAACGGTTCCACGACGTCGAACCCGACCGACTCTCTAATTGCCCTCGGGAGGAGGATCCTTCCTAGTTGGATTTATTTTTTGCCCCGTCGACTTTTAACGCCGATTCCTGCGATCCCCGATGGCAAATCGGATCGAGAATTTCGGTGACGTTATAACGAAGAAACGAACTCTCTCGCGATTCGATAATCATTCTCGCCGAGAGTTTACGTGAATGGCGGCGATAAAATGATTCGGTAACCCGTTGAATTGATCTTTTTTCCAGTAATGATCATTTCAGCGAGAACGAAGAAGCATTGTTCATTATTCGGTGCGAAATAATAGCCGGCTTAATCGCGAATAATTGTTCGCGCAGTTACTTCTACGTCGTTTCTTACGAGACGAGGGTTTGGGCGAAGAATCACGGAGCTCGAAAGGGTAATTAACCGGTGGCCGTCTTTCGCGGATTACTCGGCCAAGGAACGGATTGTTTCTCTTCTCCCTCTAACGGATCATCTCCAGCCAGCTGGAAACTCTCGCCGTGAAAGCATGCATCTGGGGCAGAGCGTCGTTTCCTCGTTAAAAATCCTTTCCCCCTTTAACAAAAACATAACCCGGTATCCTACGCTCGCGAGACAGCGGGGCAGCCCCATTCTTTTCTGTTCTTCCTCCGCTAATTTCAGCGAAATTATCTCTACGCTCCACCTTCTCTCCGAGAGAGTAGCAAAATCTGATCTCTTTTTACCGCCGGTGAATGCTAACAGACGAATCGTCTTCTATCGGTGATCGGTCAGATTCGAAAAGCTTAGCGAGCGGGACGCGGGGGGAACGTGGCGGGTAAAAGTATGGAATGACTCGAGTTTCGCGATACAAACGTGGCTCTCGTATTTTTCACCCGGTTCTATCTTCTCGCCAAGTTTCACCTTATCCCGGCCCGATGAATAATTCATTTCATTCGGCGAGATTACGCCCGGCTGCGACGGGAGTTGCGGCAATGCCGGATACGCAGACAAACGGGGAGAGCGCGCAATCGTCGCGCGACGCGAATACGCTTCTAATTGCTTCTTCCTGCGGGTCGAATTTTTGTCGCCGCGCAAATATCGGCGAGGACCCGTCGATCGCCAGAGACGCGTCAGACGAAATTTGGTCCCTCGCGGTTATGCGAATTATTAAAAAATGTTGTATATTAATTTTTGGTAAGTATCTTTGGAACGTTGGGAGAAACGCGAGGTTCGTGGGAAACAGGTGGATGCCGGGACTATTGGAGTCGGAATTTTTGCGTGGGAATGGTTGGAGAGGCCCTCTAGGAGAGAGCGAGCGGAGAAATCAATACGTAGCGCGATGGACCGGGCCGGCACGCGGCAAATTGTACACGAATTCTGAACAATGGCTATTGATTGCGCGGAAGAAATTGGCGAGTGTCGAATATTCCATCTGCGAAAACAGTCGATCGCATCGCTGCAGTCATCCCGTGAATGCCTGTGATTTTCCGCCTTCTCTCACCGCTTATTCATCGATCCCGTGGCATTACGTGTTGTCGTACGTTCGGTAACGAGCGACGCGAACGATAGTTATCATAGAATACGTCTTAATCTTCTGTTTTATAGCTTCACGAAGTCGAGAGACACTGATAAATCATGGAAGGTTAATTGAAATTTTTCTGAGGAAAAAATCATGTCGTTTGTTAGATAATTATTTGAACGAACGTCTCGCATCTAAATGAGTTTTAATGATCGTTTCACGTAATCTGAATTCGCTTTTGAAATCGAGCCGAAATTCAAAGATCGCAGGCTTAGCAGTTCTTTCGCGACGCTTTTAGCTCGGTGAAGTATTTAAAAGCTCGGTAACGAAAAAGGGCAGAGAAGCCGGAATCGAGGCCGACCAGCTCTCGTTACGTTCGCAGCCCGATCGAACTCTTTTCTCCTCGGTCTTTCTTAATTGCTTGTCCGGCTATATTCACAAATACGTTATCAATCCTGTCGGACGTATAAATAGACGAAGAGCGAAAAAATGCTGGCGTGGGCCGATCGAATTATTCCAGGCCGCGTGTCAGCACATCCGGAAACGATGAATTCTTCTCCCGGTAAGTCGTACCTACCGCTGATTTTCTATTCGAATCAGCGGAGATATTCGGTCCCGTTTTCCGGGATCGCGAGTGAACGAACCGGGTCGAAAATAGAGTCGAATCGAGAGCGAAAATAACTTGGAACTCGTAATCCTCCGGCGCTATGAGTCACCGTGTAACCGTTTGCTCGCGGAATTTTTCACCCGAAACATCGAGATAGAAATCGTTGCGGCTTGTTCCCAGGCTTATCACGCGGGAACGTGATCACGGAAGGAATTCGGTTCGTTCGAGTTGTAATTCGAGGTTATTGTTCGGTAATAGGTCGGAACTGGTTACCCCGGGTACAAAGGTCGGCGAACACGTTGATCATTTTGTTTGTTCAACGAAAATGAGCTTTAGGAAGGGCCGAACCCCTTCGGCTGTTAATTCTGTTCCATCGAACGCGAAAGGTCCTCCCTTTTACGTTCACGTTCCCCGCGTTGTTCCGCCGGTCACAAAAGCGAGAGACGGACAAAGCGGGCAGGGGGGTGAACGCGAGTCGCGCGACGTGCCCGTATCGTTATCGAGTGGCTGCTGCTGCTGCTGCTAGAGCGAGGG
>SHCU01000129.1:112400-129929 GCA_004307685.1 Ceratina australensis | reverse complement strand
CAGCCGGTGTACACCGTCGAGGCATTTGAATATCGCTTATGTCGTCGATTATGCCCCGAATTTCATCGAGTTCTCCCAACGAACCGTGATATCATAAACAACAAAAAATAGTAAGAGAATTCTCATAAGAAATCCTGTAGCTGTAAATTATTGCGAATCCTGTAGCGACGCTGATATTTTCGTGCAATTTTTCATGAGCCATCGACAGTCGGATCAACAGGAAAATGTTAATAAACCCGATCCCGCGTTAGTTAACCTGACAGCCGGGCAAACGTCATTAATCCCGACGGTTTATCTATGTATATTCGCCGACAAGATATTGAAGCCAGTCGCTGTATCTATCGATATCGCTTGAAAAACGTCGCTGATATTTTCCATTCGCGCGACCGGTCAACTCTGATAAAACAAATGACACTTGGTCCTTCTCTTATTCCCTGTCTCTCTCTGAATGTTATTCGTGCTACATTTTCCAATAATCTATATGGACAGTGGATAGTCCATGCTATCTCAAGCAAAAAGACTTGCAACTTGAAGTGATTTTTTTACTGCTGCCCGCAACCTTTCCAACCAGACTTTTCCTTTTTCGGTTCAACCTACGAGGAGAAATTTTTGAAAATATCAAAACACATTTAATACATGGGAATTCTTCAACTTGGTTTTAGTACCCACTTGGTCATTTGGCAAAATCGAAGAATTTTATGCATTTAAGAATATCCTATTGTTCTCTTAATATTCTGATTAATAAATGGACAGAAACTAATTTCGACTGGATGATTAAACGAGTCTATAAACATTTTAGTAGGCTACACACCCTCACGTTAGCGCCAGCAAGCGTTTCAATTTCTGAGTCTTTCATAGATGTATCCCCTATCCATGTAGATCACTGACCTCTTCGCATGGAAATCTAGTAATTCCTCGAAATTCGTCGACTCGACGAAAGGATTCGGAGTTACGAGCGCTCGTAATCGGAAGTTAGCCCGAGCTGAAAAATTATATTCCATTAAGCGAGGAGACGAGTCTTAACGACTTGCCATTGACGGCGAACAACGCGGTGTTTCGTCGTCAAACTTGATCTCAATTAAACCCTCGACGACCGAATACGCGCTCGCAATAAGACCGGGCTCAGATGATTTTAATCCCCTTCGGCATTGAACTCCAAATTGGAGACGTTCGAAATTCAATTCCGTATCATCTAATTAACCACGATTTTACTAGGATGTAAAATCCGCTTAAACGGATAAATCCTCTGCCGGCTCGTTGAGAGTATCCTTTGGCACAGATTGCGTCGAAAGATAAAATTATATATGATCTATTCGTTGGAATTTGTCGATGAAAAGATTTTTTTTTCCTACTCGTCGAATTCCCGATAAAGCTCCTAGCGAGGGCTACGAGATGAGAAACGGCTTCTTCCTGTTTTCGTGCACGAGTTCCACGAAGAAGCTACGTGTCCGGCATATTCCGAGTGTTGGGGGGGGCTTTTATATTTTATTATGCTTTACGCGATACGTTTCTTATCTTATTTCGCCCGCGTGCCGAGCACGGATATCACGAATTTTTATGCGCCGACCGATCGATGAGATCCCGCGACGAGATGGCACGAGGTGGGAATCACGGATTCGCTTTTTGATCTCGCCGATCTATATATTTTTTTTTCTCCGCGCGCAATGAAAAATATAGCCTGTTGAAATCGTAAACATCAGGCGCCAGGTATACCGCGGCCGTGGATTTCGGAAACACAAAACAGAAGGGTGCCTCGGCCATAAATCCGGCGGGCGTACGCGTAAATTCGACTATCCGCGGGAGGGGGATACCTGCTAACGATCCCCATAACCGTTTAACCTGATCCTCCGCGCTCGGTCGCAGACTAAATAATGTGTTTTATAAAGAAAAATTGCGTTAATGTTGACACGTTCATTAATTCCAATCCAGCGAAATAATACACCTCGAACATAGCGTAATGACCGTATCACGTTTTACGCGTTGGAATAAAACAAATTCTAATGCTTCGGACGATTTCATCGAAGTAACCGACATCGATTCTTGTTTCGTGTCGACAGGTCGAACGCACGACTCCACGTACACGCTGTACAGATTAGGCGAGAGGCTGTCGAGCGGTGTGAGATTGTACGTGGAAACCGGGAGGACGGATGGTCTGGACGCGGATGGAGACTCGCCCAACAGTCTTCATTCGTTCACGGGGCCGCCGGTACCTCAGGGAGAAGGAACCAGCATCGCGAGAGCGTTTTTGGACGGCAATCACACCCTGATAAGCATCATGGCGCGCATCAACCCGAGCCCGGACTGGTTCGTGGGAGTCGATTCCTTCCAGCTGTGCGTCGAAGGCAATTGGGTCGATACGGTCACCGTCGAGGTAATTAAACACGTTTGTCGGCGATAAAACGCAGCCGACGATTCAACGAGGCTTCCGATTAACGAAAGAATTATTCTACTAATTTAGGCGAGTTTTGTTTCGCAGTAGAGGCATAAATCTATCTTTACAAATCGTTGAATGGACGCGCGTATCCTTTCAAAGAATTTCAATTCAGTGAAGGCTGGATATTAGGCCGCTATGTGGGAAATTAGATAGAATGCCCGATAGAATTTCCCATTCATTGATGCCTCTATCGAACAAAAGCCTAGTCCTCGTTAAAGAGAGAGAGAGGGGCGAGGGGGGGAGGGAGGGAAGCTTTTTATCACTTGGATACGCGGCGCCGTATTAACGTCCCTTCATTAAAGAGCTACCGGTAGCTACTTTTGGAAAAGAGTTACAGAGCAAAAAATGTACTTTGAAGCTTCGCGATTGGGCGTATGTGGGTCGCGTCCCATTTAAAATCCGGCCTGCGATTCCATCTCATTAGAATCCCATCGGTGGTGGGTATTGAAAAGGATTTCACGACCGTCTGTTCGCCTCTTTTCTCAGCTGGACCCGCTGGACGGTGGAACGGATAACGGGTTTACATTCACGGCTGCCAACTGGCCGACTCAGCCGCAAGGAATCGCCTACAGGATCACGTCGCGGTACCCGGCGCATCCCGCTGGAAGCTTCTATTATCCGAATCTACCTCGACTGCCGCCGATAGCGACCCTCACCTTCACCAAGGTAAATTCATAGATCTCTCGAATGAACCCACGGCCAATTCTCTCGGATCAAAATCGCCCTCTGATCGCATTGTAACGAGAGCGGGAGGAAGCTTCTTCGTCGCATTCGAATTTCATATTCAGAAGTCGAGCTCACCGGTACGTTGACCCCTTTTACACTAAATTCCTGCCTGCCCCCATCATCGGTGACGTTCGCTCGGTAACAGGGTCGCCTCGTCAATATTTATTTCCCGGAGGCAACCCTCGCAGCTGTTACTTCCGTGAAATTCAAGTTTCCGCATCTCATCTGGAAGAAGCCTTCCTTCTCTCCTACTTTATTTTAATGCAACCCGTTTCAATAGAATCTCTCTTGTTGTCGGTTCGAACGATTTTCTATTTAATTAATAAGAAACCTCGACTATTTCGCGTTTTCAATCGGACACGTGGTAAAATAATTTTCCGCGTTTAGACCTCCCGTCGAGCGTTACATCAGCGGTGTTTTTCCGTGCGATTCGCCATTACCGGGTAACCGGTAACGACAACGCGTTTCCCCCGTGTCGCGACGAGTTTCTGAAAAAGAAAGCTGGAAAAAATAGAACGAGCTACGGTTCCATTACGGGCGGAACATCTTAGGTACTCCATTAAGCTCGAAATTGGAGCGCGCGCGACGTAATGCTCGCTCGACGACGACGACGCGACTGCTTCCATTCACGGGTCGCAACGATTCCTCGAATCGATAATGTTTATATCCTCGGACAGGATGGAAAACGCGGCACCCCGTTCGATTAATCGAGGCGTTACGATAGCGGCAAATCGTGCGGATAAAACGAGATCGTGCTGATTGAAACGCGAAAAGGAGATTGAGAGTCCTGGACGAGGCGCGATAATCATCATCGTCTGCTCGTAACTCCTCCGAGACTGAATCTCGTCAGGATTTTTTTATGAAATAGTAAACACGGCTTTGATTCGCGAGACCTGCGAGAAATCTAATTATCATACTTGCCCGTAGTTTGAAATTATGGAAATAGCAAACGGAATCTGTGAAATGTTCCGTGGACGAAAGTTCAAAGACGGGGACGCGCGCAGGGTAAGGATTAATTCGAAAATTTCTCCGACGATGACCCAGTTGCGTGCGAGGGTAACTTCGCGGAAATTAATATCCTAAGAGCCGGGGCCGTCGCGTAAATAGCGGTTGAAAATCAGCCGTGTGACACCGTTCGCTGGATCAGGGATTCCGTCGGTACCGTGAAGGAAGGTACCGAGCTTGGCTCCGTTATCATTTATGCCAATTAGGTACGTTCCGCGTAATGCGACGATATTAACCTAACAAAGTGGCCCCCGCGGTTGGCTCCGCGTTTGTTTTCTCTCGCGGCGTTTAATGCCCGCCGACCTCGGAATATTAAAGCGGGAGTTTCGCGAACATCGGAAACGTAGTTAACGCACATTAGTATTAGGGGATCGTCGCTGTTTTCTCCTCTCTATTCCCTATTTATTATCCCGCGCGATCTCGTTTAGTCGCGGGCCCGTTTCGAGTCGTTAAAAGAACTGTAAAATGTAATCCGGTACGATTTCAGTATAATCTGATACGCGAATGGAAAAATTCTCGAAACAAATACTATTATAAACACACCGACATTTATACAACCGCGACTTCTGTTCGGAACATTTTTCCCGGAAAATAAACATTCTCTCCCGGCGATTCTGTGGAACGAATGTAATTCCATTTCGTTAAACGCACCGCATATAATAATTTGAGTTTCGGAGCACATCCGTGTAATTGGTATACGTTAGAAGATATATTAGGTCGTTCGGAAAGTAATTTTAATTTCTTTTCTAATGAAAATGAACAGAAAAAAATGTGATTATTTTCCGAACGACCTAACAGTTTATTGTGTCTAATATTTTAATGAAAAATTCAAGTCGCAGGCTCGCAGAAAATTTCTCGAATATTTACGCGTTCGTCGAGGCCCGAGGGTGAGGAGAAGGAGGAGGAGGCGCAGATAGCGTGGGGTTTAGCTACGGGGTGTAAACACAAATTTGAAAATTTTCTCCCCACCGTCCCGTAGTGCAAACGATACCTCCTCGTTCATTAGCGCTCCGTGTCGCGCGAAACCTAATCTACGGGAATATATACCTGCGCCAACTACATGGAAACGTGCAGACCGCGCAAAACCAATGGATCGTGCAGGTGGCTCGGTCCAAGCCCGGCTGTAACCGGCCGAGAGAGCGAGCGAGCGAACGAGCGAGCACGCGCACGGTATTTACCCGTGGGCAACTCGAACAACTCGCATAAATTTCGACGATCAGTTTTTGGGTCGCAGCCCCGGCCAGCGAATTCACCCCTACCCGCGTGCTACTTCCACGGAAAACATTCTCGTTCCCTTGTTACCGCTGATGCTTTTTTCGACCATCCAACGGGGAACGTGAGACTCAACTATAAATTGTATCGTTCCCTCCTCGTTGCCCGTGATATTTCATACAGCAAAATATGCACTGCGCCTTTCGTCTATTCCGAATATGAAGCGTACCGTTTTTTATAAAAATTCAGCTTCTGTTTTATACCGTCTGACTACTCCGGCTGGAAAATCATTATTGAGGCTACGGGTAAACCGGCAACGTATCACTCCATCTCGGCGCTTTAGAAAAGCCTGTGGCTGCGCTCTTTTCTCCCTGACAGAAAGCTTGCGGCGTGCACTCCCGAGGTTTTAGCACTCGAATGCACTCGTAAAGTTGTACAATCTCTCTTTTGGATCGTCGGAGAGGAGGGGTAGGACGGTAGTCGGATTTGCGCCCGTTGTGTTCGGATGGACACGGAAATTCTCTCCCCGATGCAGTTGCGAGCGTCGCGGCACGGTTATGCACACGCAACCCACAACTCCTCGGATAATACTCGAAGCCAGGGAGCGAAGCGAGAACCCGGTTTTGCGGCCGAAACCGTTTCGTTTGTTTTACACCCTGTTTCGCCCGGGAACTTGTAATAAACGCGCAACACGTGATATCTACGGTTACAACAAAGCGTTTCCGATTCGCGTAACAACCCCTTGACCATCGTTTACGGCCCGTATGAATTGTTCAAATGGCCAGCGATATTATAAACAATGCCGTTTACCTACCATCGTTGACTTTGCTAAAGCGAATTTATAATTTGCTCACGGCTGTAAGTGGTATCCATCCTTAATCTCCGCTTACACGTTCGCTGTACAGCTCGGAATAATCCTACTCTGCTTATCGCTGTTGACTTAATCGAGTACCGTCTCATTTTCAATAATTAACAGTTTTCAGATAACGCGACTATCTTTAATCGATCCAGACACGCGTTTCGTTTAAATGGTATTACGAATTATATTTGAATAAATACTCATTTCACCCGGACCGCGAAAAAAACATTAGCTGAATTTTCATCTCACCGCTTTCACGAGCAACCCTTTTCTGCTTGTCCGGCCGCGAATTTCCACCTGCCCCAAACACTCGGCGCGCTTCAGAAACTGAGCTCGAGGGGCTCGAAAGTGGGATGAGGTATATACGAGTTTCGGCGTGTGTTATTACTTCCGGAACACAGGGCCGTACACGCCGACGGATTTCTCCAAGGCGGTCACCCCCGCCCCCCGCCCGACGAACTTCCCTCGTCACTTCGCCTCGAGAATTCGAAATTAGACGATGACGCGTACGTGTAACCGAGAGAACTTACTTCTTCTTCCCGTGGAAGTTTCTCCCCAAGATGAACCGCCGTTCCATCGTAAAATTATACTCCCTCTGTTCCAGGGTTCATAAAAATCCCGATTTTATTTCCGCACGGCAAAAATCGGCGGAACGACAGATGGAAAATTCGAAAGGCAAATGTTATTTAACGATACGGAAGAATTTAATTTCGAGAAAATTGTCGTGAGTTTCGGTTTTCCGTGAACCGGCAGAGATAAGAGCTTTTATGCGTCGGAAACATAAATCCATCAGGGGACCGAGCGCGGCGGGGTGTCATAAAAAAATTTTACCACCGGCTCTCTCGGCCAATCCGGGTTTTAGAAAAACGATGGCTGCATTAGCGCAATCAACCTTACAGTCACCGTCGTTTGCATAATTTCTATCTCGGTCTCCTCGAGCCCGCGATGAATTCGTACTTGGCAAATGAATTTCCCCTGGCCGAAGAATGAGTTCCCGGCGAACTTTGTAAAAACTTGTGTGCATACGAGCGGAATTGAACTTTTTCCCATTTCACCTGGCGTGCCGGTTACCACAGAGGAGCAGATTTTGCAACTTTTATGATCCGATTTAACTTCGGCCTCTCTAATCGAGTCATCCCGCTAACTATGTTTTGACAACCGACGACGGACGACTACTCCTCCTCGGTGCCGCTTAAAAACCATTTCCAAGTCTTTTCGGTGGCTAGTTAATCGATCGAAACACGCGGCGAACGCGATTATTCGGGGAAATATTTTCTCGCCCCTCCGACAGGGGTTTCGTGGCCGTAGGAAAAAAAAGGAGGGGCTCGTGATTCGGTTACAACGCGACGCGGCCGTGATCGGAAAGTTCGATTACGAGCCCGAGTTGCCGTGGGACAGCTGCCAGAAAATTTAGTTTCCGAGTTAACTCGAATAACTCGCATAAATTCTCGGCGCCTCTCTGTTTTCGGACACGGCTCGTCGGTCATCCGACATTACCGATCTCTCCATGGCACGTTTTGCTTTTTCTCAACCGGAAAACGCGCCGATTCGATGAACGAGCTTGCAGCGGGTCGACGCGTGCACGCGGTCACGAATTTCACCACGGTTCGTTTCGTTCATTCGCAGCCTGACTTTCCAATTCGTATCATTGCCATCAATTATACCGGCTATATTTAAACTTTCCGTGTCTGCGAAATCGTTACCCCTCGAAACGACTGAACGTCTTTCCGATATGATCGTGTTGACAATCGTGGAGATAATTTCGGGTCCGGTGATCCGCGCGATGCGCTCGGTATTGCGGAATCGAAATTCGCGTGTACGATTGAAATCTGGGCGCGATTGAAACTTTCCCTTTGAAACGGTTTGTAGTTCTGCACGTGTATAAACAAGTCCGCGGGTGCTGGCGGCTCGCGGCCGGCTGTTTTTTAAGCGCGACCGGTTCTCGCGGCAAGAACGTGATAACTTTTCCCCTTTTAATCCCGGGGGCCGCGAATTAAATCGTTTTTCTCTCCTTTGTTCCACGGCGAGCCGTGAGGGCAGTTAATGCCCGCCGTTGAAAAAGAAAGAAGACCGTCCCTTCTTTCCGATGCAAATCCGGCGAGGAACTCGCCGCGAATACGAATGTTTGGACACGGTTATTGCTGATAACGATTAACCTCGGGAATTCGCTAAGATTAATAGACCGTTGCCGCGTATTTAATAAAGACTCACTTCTCCCGGTCGGCTGTTAGCCCGGTAATCGCGCTTATTGAAATATCCTCGAAAGAGTTTCAGAGAAGCCCCGTTTCGCTGGCCGCACATTATTTTCGAATCAATTATCCGCGGAAAGTAATTAAACCGGTGAACCGCCGTAGCGCATTATTTTCCAGCGGCCGTGACCGCGAAACATTTGAAATTCTCGTCGTAGCCTCATAAATCTGCGGTTAACCGGGTCCACGCCCGACTGTCTTGTGACCAGCATCCCTCTCCGAACTTACTCGCCGGCGTGTACACTTCCTTAACACGTGTTACACGTTTAACGTGCATACGTTCGCGAAAAGTCGACGCGTGTCATAAACGGAACGGGAATTGCTGCCGATATTGTATTACGCGTCGAGGGACCGTGTATTTCGGACGAATTTTGTCACTGGCGAGGTGGGTGGCGTTCGAGTTCATGGAATGCCGTCGATTCGATGGAGTGTTGCAACGAAAACACAGAGGTATGGGCATCGATCGAGGCCGCGCAATTACATTGATGCCGGAGGAATAATTGAACGGCCGTCGGATCGATTAGAACGACAACGTGGAATTAGCGGCGCGACAACACACCGCGGGTATTATTAACGCGCGCGCGAGTCAGTTCAATTCGGTGAAAGATTCGTGAACCGCTAGAATCGCATTTTCATTGCGGATCAACCCTATGCAATCGGAGAATTTTTTCACGAATATTTCCTACATGCAAATCAATGGAATAGAATTATTATTATATTGTGTCTTTCGACGTTTTCTTTAAATTAATCATAATTGCATTCTAATTATTTCCCTGTTACGAGGTTCCCGATGCGTGTCAGGGTTTAAGACGGGTAACCGAGTATGCATGCTCGATTGTTGTTCGTTGAGGGAGGGTAGGGAATGGTGTGAACTGTCCGGTATATCGCAACCGGCAGCCGATGGAGGCGATCAGCCAGCAAGCTCTTGTTATGCTGAACTGCCGCCGTATTAAGGTAAGGAGTTTGGGTTGACTTGACCTTTGATACGTCTCGAGCGGCTGAGACGTATCGGTTCGTAGGATACTTCTTATGTTTTAACTGGGAAAGTTGGTTAGTCAGAATTACTACTCAAGAAACGAATTATTCCTTTGACAAAATAGGAATATATTCTTCAAAAGATTTTTGGTACGATCTTTGGATTCTGGTCAACTCTTGCTAGGAAGAGAATTCCTGCCTCGAATGACGCGCAGAGGCCGTGGGGAAAAGTTAAGAGATTCTCTCGAACTTACACTCTTTCGGTCAGGAGACACAGAGCTTCAACGAGCCTAGAATCTTCGGTAGAACTAATCCAACTAATCCAACTAATACTTTTATACTAAAATGAGCGCGTCCCTATGGTGGGGACTTGCCTTATTTGGGCATGCTCTAGAAAATTCTAAGCTCGCTCGAGCCTTTCCCCTTTCCATGCGGGAGATGCGTACGTGACCAGAGTCGAGTGTTCGGAAAGCAATGTGGAGGCGTATGTAACATTCCTATGTAACATAGGGGGTGAGACTAACGCGAAGGGTTGGGCTTTCATTTTCTGGCCTTATAAATCCTGTCTGCCGTTTATTTATCGATAAAACAATCCCATTGTTCTTTTGGCTATCAAAAATATGAGAGAAAAATAGTGGAATACACAGGTATAGAAATTGATTGATAACTTCTGTTTTAGATGCGAAGGAAAAAATTGTCATGCAATTTGTTCGCCCCGAAGGATCGAGTATCGTTATGTCAATCGTGCTGGCCCTATTGTATTTGTCCAAAACCAATAACTCGGCGCGCGAAGCTCTTTTCGAGTGCATCCACGTGCAGCCGCGCCGAGAACGTGTCCCCGAGCTGGCTCGCAGGTTCGAAACGCGTGACGCTGCCAAGCTCGCCGTCGGGTCGAAGCCCCACCTCGTGGTTTTCGTTCCACGCGGCCAAATCTCGTTCCGCACGGTTTCTTCCGATAATTTCCGCGCCTTCATAATTGAACCATTAACGATCGGCGAACCTCCCCGTCGATAAACGTAATTTAGTCGCCAAACGACTAAATATTCTGAGTTCGCCGGACCCCGCGGAATTTATTATTCAACCTTTTGTCTCTCGCTGAGCATGGACGCGAGGATCAAAATCAAAATATTTGTCAGCAGCGATTCGAACGTACTTCGCGAGCGTGGAAAAAAGAAAATTCTCCGCATTCGATCCCGCGTGAAATAGCTTTTGTACCTTGGCTGCTTTTTTTGTTCGCAGCTCCGCGCTGCAGGTGAATGCAATTAATTCTTGAATCTTTATTAAAAATAATTGCAAAAGTAATTGCTCACCGTCGCGCATTTTCGTTCCTTTTTTTTTGTTTTTTATTCCCTCGCCTCGTCAGCCGTCGGTTTTGATGAACTTTTAAATTAACCGTTTCGATTATTCGCGGGAAAGTAGATCGTCAGGGTTTATCCATATTAATCGAGTCAACAAATAACTCTAAGTAATCGATACGTTCTAATTAATCGCGGCTATAAGAAGAGCGAGCGAGAGGTTAGAGCTGCCGTGTCGAGAGATCTCGATGCAATTAGCCAAGTGGACGTTCTCTCCATCGGCCTGTTAACACGTAATCAAGCGTGTGTACACGCGCGCGCTAATTAAAGTACATCGTAAGCGTTGTAGACGAGCGATCGTCGCTCCCGTGAATTGTTACCGAAAATTTCTGCAACCGGACATAATCGTCGAGCATCCGGTGTACAGGCGCGTAATTACTCGATTCATAATGTAATACCGCGTGTAACAAGCCGAGCCCCCGTAATCCGGTGTACCAACCGCGAGCCCATTCGAATTACGCATCGTCCGAGATTCGAACCGAGTCCCAGTATTTTTCGATAAGAAAATACATATTGCCGGAGGCAATAATATCGGTGATCAACCGAACCCCGCCCACGTTTCCGTCGACCGTGTAATTCATTTAGTTCGAGCGGGACAGGCTCTCTCGGCAATACCGTTCTTTACATCGCTAATAAAGAACGTCAGGACGTTTCTTGCGAGTTGGAATTACGGCCCGCGCGCACGTAACGCTCGGCGGAAAAGAAGAGAAAAAAAAAAATCGCGAAGCATCCTTCGCTTTTGCCGCGTGTAACGAGCCTCGACGATCGATACGCGTTTCCTCGCCGAAACGCGGCGCGCGTGCACGCGCCTCGGACACTAAACGGATTTGGCCGGCGTAAAATCTATAATCCCCCGCGCGCATAGAACATCGGCAATAATTACCGGGGCAGTCGTCGCTGGTAATTTAATAATTGCCAGCGCGCATAATTTTCGCGAACGCCGGTTACTTCGTACGTTACGGGAAATACGTTGCCCTTTGGGCTCGCTCTCAGTCTCGGCTAAATGGCGATCGACGGCCAGGGAATCGCGACAAATTGCGATTCCGCGCGATCGGAAATACCGAAAACCGACACCGGTCGACCTCCGGGAATTTACAGATTGCCATAGCGGCATCCGCGAAATCCCCCATCTATTTCACCGGCGCAGCAGCAGCAACACCAGCAACGGAGGGTCCCTGCGACGCGCAATTATAACGGCCGGAGAGATACGCGCGCCAGGGTTATATTAAGTCGATTCTTTTTTGTGGACCGCAAGTTTTAGGAGCGGCGTTATTGTTACCGCCGTTAATGAGTCGCGCCGCGCTGCTTCTCGCGGCCTTGCGTGGATTTTATTAAGATAAGCCGGACGGTGTTATTGTACAGATTCGGACAATTATTCTGAACCCACTGCTGCTTATGTGTGAGTTCCCTAGCGGAACAAAATTCAAAAGTAATAATAAATCTATGCCTCATTTTTTCAGTGCTCGGTCTGACATTAATGCTGCTAGTTTCTGACATAATTTTAGTGTTTCGGTTTTAGTGTTTTAACCTGCACCTTGACACACAATTACTAATGTAACATTAACGAATATTACTATAAATATTAATTAAGCTAATAAGTGTATAAACAGTAAGCACTTACAACTTAAAATCTTCATTAAGCTAAGAAATAAATTAATAATAAACTCTTACGTCTTAAAATATTAATCAAGTTAACATGTAAATAGGCAATAAGTAAGTATATGAAAATATAAAAAATAAAAACATAAATAAATAAGTGAACAGAACATTTATTATTTTCATCTAAAATGACAATTTTTGAATTGTAATTCTTATAAGTAAGTGGACAATTATGAATATTTATAATAGAAGTCTGAAAAAAAATTGTGAAGCTAGAGGATTAGTATATATAGAACATATCCAAGACTCATTTAAATATCTCTCTTAGTTTTTGAGATAAAAATTTCCAATTGACGAGATGAAATTATTAAAATCGTGTTCTCACACATAAGCAGTAGTGGGTTCAGAATAATTGTCCGAATCTGTATTGTTCACCCGAAGGGGTTGTCCTTCCGAGCACGATTCCGCAAAGAGCGCCGGCCAGGTATGCATTTCAGTTCATAGAACCCGCGCGTGCAATTCCTTAATGAAGAAATACGTTGAATTAATTACTTAAAGGTACATCAAATACCATTATCCATATTAAAAATGTCGTTCTCATATTTGAAAGGACATCGAATTAGCTTGAGTAAAGTTTAAAGCTGCACCCGGGAGTTTCTCCTATCTCGAATAAATCGATGCCGGCACGGGGGGACAGCGGGGGGTTAAACCCGGTTGGAACTTCTTTACTCTCGAATGCTCATCTTTATTAGCCGTTACACGTCGAATGGTTCCCGCGTCCGCCTCGTAAACCGGCAACTTAATTTTACGCCGAAACTTTTCCGCTCACCGTTGTAATTAGAAGCCGTGGCCCCGCGTTAAATATGATGCCCTCGTCCGACCTCGCTCGCTTCATTTTATCACGTCCAACACCCGCCGGATATTTCAACCGCGGGTGTACCGGGTATTTTCACGGATCGTGGAATACACCGTGCGTTAACGCGGTAAGGAGAGACCCAGTCACTGATTATCTTTCATCGCCCGATGAATTTGATCGTTATTTACCGATCGATAGGACGGGAGAAAAATTCCTGATTTAATTAACTCATAGATTTTGTCTCGATTAATTAAAGTAGCCCGGATTTTATAATTACCAGCGGCCGCGCCTGGGCCCGGTTTACATGGAGGCACGTCGAGAATAGATGGGCGACCGCATCGCTTGCATCGCTACCACCCGCGAGCCGCTGGTTAATCCGTCGATAATCGGACAAGCGTGACAAACCAACGCCGAGGGGAAACCGGACGGCGGGGACACGAGGGGCTGGTCGAACCGGAGTGACACGGTCAATGGATAAGCCGTGACATCGGCCGAGAGGAAAAATAGTTAGGCTCCGCGCGAGTCGAACGGCGGAGTTGGAAACAAGGCGCGGAAATGATTGACGGTGAATGGATCGCGAAATTAGATCCCATGGCCGGGGAAGAAAGTAAACAGGAGCGCTGCGAGGAAATTAGCGATGGACGTTAACCGGGTTAAATGTTTAATTATTCGAATTAAATTGCTTCAGAGTTTATTCGAAAGATGAGAGTGATTATTTACGTGATCGATATTTCGAGCGTACCGCGCGATCGCGTTATGATTGGGAACCCGGAGTGCACTTAATGCTCATTATAATTGCGATTCGTGGCGGTCTCGATGAGATCTCGTTAGGCCGTTGAGTTTTTGCCGATTCAGCGCGAACGTTCGACGTATCGAGGGCAGCGGAAGAAATGGACGGGCCGGGCTGACAATCGGAATTGCTTGAAGTGATGATTAATTAAATTCGAAAATGGAGTAAGTAGGCGATAAAAATTTCATCCGGCAGCTGGGAAGGATTAAATGATTAACCGCGAATTTCGCGGTAATTACCGGCCGGTAATAATTTACCAGCGCTTTCTGCTCTTAAAAAATAAAATACAGTCCATTATTTCGTTTCCGTTCGTACGGTTGATCGGATTAATCGATAGCGCCGCCGTGGAAAGGCAAAATAACGACGCTGAAGAGAATAGTATTTACCCCCCGGGCAGCCGCCGGTAGGATTGGTTTCCCCCCCGGTTTCGAAACGAACCAAACTTTTAACAGTTCGTTCCCGCGTTGCGAGCTGTACAGCTGCAACCGAACGATAAAAAGCTCCCGTGGATGGATACACGGCTGCTCCTCGCGGTGCCAGTTACTATTCTGATTCCCGGACTACGTTTCGCTCGTTACCGGCCGCCGACATTTCGCGTGTTCCATGCTGTTTTTCGTTCGCCCGAGAGTACCGCGGGTCCGCGCATTTTAAATGCTTAAGTGCATCGCTCATCGTCGATGCTCGACGCTTTTTTCAAATCCGTATGAGTCTGTAAGTAGATGTGACCAACGCACGCACGCACGCAGAAACCGATGAGAGGCACGCGAAGTATTCGACGTGGCAAACGAATTATGGAAGGTAGTAATTCGTAGCAGTAACGATTGTGAAAAGGCAAATTAGAAGGAATTACGTGCCTCTCGGTCGAAGGCAATAAAACGTAAGCTCGTCCTCGAACGTTAAACGCGTCGTGAAAGTAAGAATCGTTGACCCCGTAGGATTCACAAAATGGGAATTCGTCCCTTTGACGTTAATTGTGAAATATTTATCGTTAATTAAGTGCCTCTTTCCGTCATGCCACCTTCGTCTGGTTCGCGTCCCTCCGGATTTTATTTCATCCCGGTCCCGGGTCGCTGCCAGGCAACGGAACGAGTGGAAAAATATTTTCATGATATTTCGCCTGATGAAAGAGGTAAAAATGCGTTTACCAAGGTCTCTGGGCGTCGTCTACCTGTGGCGAAAAGAAAGTCGGCCCCGGCTTCCCGTGCGAGTGTATGAAAAACCACGGCCGCGGTGAAATAAATCTTTGGCCAGGTTTCGGCCCGGGTAGAAAGCCCATAACGTGTCCTCGGTTATAAATCCTCGAGTTTGAAATAGTGGCGAACGGAAGGGGTGCCGCCACGCTGTGCTCCGTCACCCCCTTTCGCGTTTCTTGCCGATCTCCACGCCTCGGAGCAACGTCCCCACGGGGATTGAGACCTCGCGATTTTATTCCCGTCGAATTTCGTTTTATAACAAATTATTGGTTTGGCAACTAAGTAATTGCGGATTTTTTTAGAAAATCAAAGACAATTTTTTCATGGAACTAAATAACTTTATTCTGTAATGTATTGCCCATTTTGATCAATGACCTTTTGCCATCTTTCAGGTAGCATCATAATCCCACGTTCATAAAACTTCTGGTTTTTATTAGCAAAAAACTGAATCGTACGATTTGACATCATCGTCGTTATTGAAATTTTTACCATTCAAGGAGTTTTGTAAAGATCGAAACAAAAAGTAATCAGATGGTGCAAGGTCAGGATGTGGCAAAACATCCCAATCAAGCTCCAATAATTTTTGTCGAACGATCAAAGATGTGTGTGGCCTTGCGAAAACTACGCAACCGATCAAAAATCTTTTTTTACTGATTGACAGCTGAATTACCAATTATCAAATAACAAAATGTGTTTTACATTTGTACTACGTCTGCAAACCTAAAAATTCAACGGAAGGCATCAATGAGTGAAATCCGTAATTACTTAGTTGCCAACGCAATACTTACACACGCGGATATCCCGAAATTATAAAAATACATTTATCCCGAAATATCGGCTGCGTCCAGCCGTAAAATTATTCTTGTTTTCATCGCCGGTTGATCCGTGAGATCTCAATCGACTCGCGGAGGGCATGTTTTGAACGGGGCAATGGTACGGAAAACTGATACGGTTTCCATTCCATTTTTCCCCGGAAAGAATATTCCTGTATCTACGGTCGCGATCGTGTCACTGGATGAAACTTCTACCCGGGTGCTTGAAAGATCGGCAATCGTTCCCGCGATTACCGGACGAACCTTTAGCGTTCTCCCCCGTCGGATAAATGCAGGAAGTTCCGAGGAGCGATCTTCGATCGTGCTTAGCCGCCCTCCCTTTGAGCGGAACGCGCGAGACACACAAGCAAGTTTTGCCGCTTCGAAGTGGTTTTCTTCTAACAGATGAAATACGTTCGCGCCGTAGCGAAATCTCTTTCGGTAGTTTCGAGCATCGCGAAACTCGTTACACGCGATTATATCGAGGAACGCGTCTCAAGAATACGTCGTATCCTTTATTATATCTAACAGCGACGGAATTCGGCGAAAATTGGCGTGGAAAATGGGATCCATCCTGGCGACGCACGTAGTATCTCCGACCCCCATTCGCCCGCGCTTGAAATCTAATATACCCCCTTATTTACGTACGTACACGGGTGGGAAAGGCGAAATAATAACGAGGCCTTTCACGAGCTTCGACGACGCCGAGAGAGGAAGAAGACTCTCTCGTCGCTGTTTACTCCGGGGCTGCGTGCCCGGAATTCCTCTGTTCGCCCGACGGTATTTTACACGCGTCGGGCACACGCACACGTCCGCGCGCGATTTTTCCTCGACCGAACCGAATTTTCGGCCGAGGGTCGGAACACCTCGGAGGGAACAAAGGGTCCCCGGGTCTCGTTTTTTATTTTCTGGCTGCGTGCGTCCCTTCGCCGCGATCGGAAATTTGTCGATCGAAAACCGACGCGACGTTCCAGGGATTTCTTCGCGACGGATCGTGCGAGGAAAATGGTTGTGCTAAGAATTTGAGCTCGTGCCAAGGTCGAAGGGTTCGCCGGAGTGGCAAAGGTAATTGAATCGCGTTTGAGGTCGCGCGGCTTCTCGCGGAAAACACGTGAAAATATAAATCCGAGTGGTTCGAACGTTGGACACGGATGGTCGGTACGATGTCCAATCGCATCTGATAATAATTGATTTGATTCGCGGGACAAAGGAAGGGCCATCGTATTCGATGTTAATCGATTCAAATTAATTCGCGAGGTTACCGAGCCGGAGACAAATTGCTCACCCGTAAGAGGAGATCGCATAATCAACGAACAGCCTCGAGATAATCGAGCTAGCTATGAATAGTTGGTAATTACGCGAACTGCGCGCGAACATCGAAATATGCCGCCTGTATGCGCTCGGCTCGTGTCACGGTTAACCAAGCCCTATTGCTTTCAGCCAACTTGGGATAATCCGCTCCGC
>SHCU01000129.1:82368-93713 GCA_004307685.1 Ceratina australensis | reverse complement strand
TACAGGTTTATGGGTAGCTGCGTATGATTATTTGGACGATTGTAAACGGGTGACCAATTGACCACTGGTCATTTTGTCAAAAGTGATAAATGAAAAATGTAATCATTCGTTTTGTTTAAGCGTTTTGCACTTTAAACTGCGAATCGATGATCTACAGAAGAAACGCGATAGTGTCCTAGATATTTGCATAGTCATCTGCGACTTGGATTTATTTAAGGCACGACAGAAAAGTTCGTAGTACATTATTCAAGATATTCCATCGAGATCTCGGGAGGCTCGTAGTAAATTCCTCGGGTTACGCTACATCCAATCACTTAGCGAATCTTACTGGATGCTTTGGATCCTAGTCACGAACCCGTAAACTGCGCGTAGCTCCTCGATACTCCGGGACGAGATAGAAAAGCATAGACGCGGAAAGAAGACGGTTAATAACGTTATTAGATCCGTGCGTTTCATCAGGAATCGAACAAACGGTTGAATAATATTTTCACGTGCGACGTAAAAGGTTTATTGAGGATCCGTAATGAGCCGAGCGTAGCGAAGCGGTAGAGCATGGGACAAAGTTCCTCGTGTTTGGAGAAGCTGAGCTAATGTTTTCTAACAATAATGCCGGCGCCGGGTTTTGGCAACCGTTAAAACGGCACCGAGCATCAAATTCACGTGACCCAGAGCTACTCGTTCCTGCGGGATCGTTCATGCACGCAGGCAACTCGTTGACGTTACCCGATGTATTTACACGGTTCGGTATCTTGCCATCCTCTTCCCGTCGCATTGTTTCGTTTGCCCCGGCTAAATCAACAACTAACAATAAGTCAAATATTCCGGCCCCGTCTCCCAGCTACCTGTTCACTTGTACACCGACTTTGCATTCCCCGGATTCGTTCGCGGACGACTTTCGAGATTAAACGAGCCGGGTCAGAAATTCGTGGATGGAATTACGAGAAAGAGAACCCGGAGGTAGATTTAATAATATTTAACCGGAATTCGAGGGGGAATGACGCCTCGATTCGCGAGAAATGAACAGGAGCATTGAAAATTCTAACGAAAATAAGATGCTTAAAACGTTAACTATAGAAATAGAACATAATGCAAATCGAACGTTCTCCAAACATTTGCCACCGTCGAGTGTTCGACAACGCGAATCGATCGGTTCGAAAATCTCGCGCGAACCGTTGCTCTGAGTAAACTCACGTTCATATCGCCTCGGCTGTACAAAAATATTCCGGCGTAAGTGTTGCGAGAACGTGAGCATACGAAATGCATAAAATGCTCGATCGTAAACAGTTGAAAAGTATTCCCCGTCCGCGCGAAGTGTGCGCGGCTTGCATATCGAATAAATATTTCGCGGTACGAAGCTCGGAGCGTCGCGAGGAGCTTCCCGGTGAATTAATTCGCTGATCGAATGAAAGTAACATCACGGGGGGTTACACGGGGGTTGAGTAACGAGCCGGTTACGCAGCCGCGCGTGCACGAACCAAAACACACTCGATTTAACTTTTAATTAATGGATTCGTTAAGGTAATCGAGTCCCGCGGTGTAACTTTTACCGCGGAGATTAGACGTAACTCCCCCGAATCCTTCGCGAGGTAATTTAACGATTTTCGAAACGAACAATCCTCGCTTTTTTCCCGTAATAAACTTTCGGGAAATAGGAGGAGGACGCGAGGAGCTGGAATTCACGGCTGGGTCCTCTGGCGAAGAGTGATCAATACGTCGCGTACGGTGGCGCAGGATCGACGGGAATTCGTCGAATCCGCAGGCACCGCGGATGAGTAAACGACAAAGGCTTTGTCCTGTGCATCGGACGAAAGGGAAAATCGAAAGTGTAATAGGTCCTCCGGGATGCAGAGAGGCCTGTGTGCAGCCTGTCTAGCCCGGTCGGTGCATTAATGCGGGCGCGATCAGCGAAAAGCTGAATATTAGGATGCATCCAATTCCTTATATTTCTTATATGTATATACCAATTTGTTTGTAAAATGGTATGTATATACCAAATTTCTTATATGTATACCCCAATTTCTTATATGTATACCCTTAAATATCTCGATACATGAAAAAATGGACTTACACCACTTTCAAAATAAACGGTCCATATCTTCTTTGCCCCGACACCTACACAGACTGGTAGTCGTCCTGTTATGGCGCTCGGCTAGAATCATGGGATAAAACTGAACCTGATTAATTCGATACTAAAACAATTTGAAGGATAAATAACGATACGCCCAGCAGGATAATAAATTCTCGTCTCCCTTTCATTTCCATAACCCCCGAACTGGCTGTTAATCAACGGGATCCAAAGAGCTTTGGCTGGGAATAGGATTGTAAAAGAAAAGGAAAACGAAAGTGAACAATGAACGATGACACACGGTAAGAGAGAGAGAGAGAGAGAGAGCGTGGCCGGAAATGAAATCGAAATTATTTTTCCCTCTTTCGCTTTCTCCCCTTTTCTTCAGCGGGTGGATCGAACGGCTGGAAAATAGCGTGGAACGAAAAAACAGCGAGAACGAAAGTCGAAAAAAAAGTGGGGAAAGGGGTACAAAAACAACGGGTCGAGAGGGTGAAACGTTAACGGGTCCCTGGGTTTTTTCTCCACTTCGAACGGGTAAAAAGCGCGTCGCGTAAACCGTTCGGCTCACGGTTTATTCGCGGCGTCACTCGACGTCGCATGCCATCAGCGTTCTCGCCTAACCGGCCGCGGCGCCATAGTCACGAAACCGAGCCAAATAGCGCGTGCACGGTGTACGTGAATGCCGCTATAACGTCCCATAAAGATGCAAATAGCCGATTGCCTCTCGAAATGAGAAGTATCGAGGTAGGACCGGTTAGATCGTACGCTGTGTCAAACCGAGAACTACTTGCCCGCTCGATAGAAGGTTTGATCGATCGCACGGATAACCGGAAGCATTGTTATCTCGAGCTTTTAGCACAGGTGCGTTTCCGCGTCGTTACGAGTTTTCCACAAGCACGTTCCTAAATGTCATCCCCGAGCGAGTGCAAATGTTTGCTTGGCTGCTGACGCGAGCGCGCCGGGACATTACCCGGCTGAGAAATTGCAGCCGGGATCAGAGGTACGTATGTTTAAAAAAGTGATGCCCACAAATCTGTTCGATCTCAGTCGGTTCATTTTTACAGATACTCGATTAATCATCGGTTGTCTCGATATCATTCGTGTTGTAAGTCTCATGCTGGCATTATGTCTAGACAAACTATCCTGGGAATACTGATAACGACACCGATTCACCGCTAATTGCTGGTGTAATTAAGTGATCGTGGAGCAGCCGTTCGCTCGCCGAAGGAAATTTCTCGGGGCGAGATGACGGGTCGGGTGATAACCGCGGCTAAATGAATTCCAGTGATTACAGCAGGGGGCAGCATTCTTTCTTGGCCACCGATACAGAGTGTATCCAGGTCACGTAAACAAACTTTCATTCTGGTAATTGCGTCGGATATAGTTCGAGCCCGTCCCCTGTATTATCGGGTACGCTGTTAACGCGATATCGACGCCGCTGGGAAATGTAACGAAGAAGAATGGCAGCGTGTATCTGGCCGGGGTACAAACGAACGAATAAAACGAAATGACGGACGTGCTAAATAAGTGAATGTCACGTTTCATTAACCGAAGTCAACGGTTTAATCCTCTCGGAAGTCTCTGGTTATCTTTTTCCCGGCTGACGGCTAGAAAAATGAAGTTTCCGGCGGTACAAAGTAGAGTGGAAACCCGAAACGAGATCTCCGGGCGAGCGGACTGAATCGCGATGGATCCCGAACGTCTGGTAGGGAAATTAAGTAGTCTCGCGCGATTAATTAAGACTTACTCCGGTTTTACCCCGACCGTTTCCCCTATCAAAAGTTTAACGAAACCCGAGGAAAGAAATCTGTCCCCCGGGGGTGGCGGGGTTGGGGCACCGATTTTCTCCTGCCGGAACGAAGCGAGCTTTAAATATTCCCAACGCGGACACTTTCATTTCCGAAGTACTTCCGGTCCGGAGAAATATCATCGTAGGAAATTGTCCGCGTCGTCGTCGCGAAGACTAAGAATAAACCGAACCCGTAGCCCAGTTTCGAGCGTATTTACAACTTTTCGACTACGTAAATTTCTCTTCTGACTACATTCGCGGTTAACGCGTAACGTATAGCCGATGCTGGACCGTTAATGCCGAATCTGTTCGCGTCGAATATATCACGTACCAGCACATTTTCGGCAGCTAATAAAAGTTGAGCCTGTACTTTCGCGAGCTAGGAGGCTGTGGTAGAAAGCAAATAATTCGTCGATTACATTCCGAGGAAGATGCTAACTCCACCCTCGAAGATAGGCAAGGCAAAGCCGCAACCCTCGGGAACCACCCTATTCCCCCTCGCATTGGCAGCCTATTTAAATAAGGGGGACATTTCTGACGAGATAGAGATAACATGAAAGGGCGCGAACCCTCGGCTCCATTGAGTGATAATCTCCTTTCCCTGGATTTCCCGGTGTCCCTTCGATTATATCCCATAAAACGTTAATGTACGTATATGGCATATCGTAAATAATCAATAATACCACGAGACCTTTTCTTCGCCGCGGCTTATCAGCCGGTTCATCGCGAGCGAGGGAAGATAAGAGCGTCTCGAAAGTAACGCACGTGCATTCAACTACTCGGCTGTCTTACTACACCGACGAGAGATTAGTAAAGAGTGCCAGCCTCTGTATTGCAGCGCGGCAGGCAAAAATCCAGGAGTTTGATACAGGTAAGAAAGACTTGGAAATTGAAATGAAAGTCATGATAGAGAATAGTCCATTAAAATATAAATGCAAAGACAGGCTTCAAATTAAAAATATGTTTTCTGTTCCTCTAGCTGGCCTCTGTCGCATCTCCCTGGACCATTCTGGTTCTTCTCAACAAACAACAAGTATCTCTCTAACGATGAAGAACCAAAACCTCCAGCAATATGGAAGTGATATCAGTGTTCATGTTCTATTATTTAAGATTAAATTATACGATATTATATGCGCTATTATATTATAATCGATATTAATATACTCTTTGTAAGACCTTATGTAGCTTTTACAATTGCATTAATAAAGATATAGTTTAAACAAAGCTGGAACGTGTTGTTACTTACCCTACACGCTGCCCATGTCCAGTCCTTTTTCCACGTCACACTCATTTAGCATAAGTAGAAATAAGATAGAGTAGAAGTTCTTGGAATAGTAAAGTCATACCAGGAGTTAGTGCCACCTCCTATGCTCTTATGTTATCCTAATACAAAATCTAATTTTCGAGCAAAATTTGTCTTTTCAACAATTCTTGGAAGTGACGTCATAGCAGGTGGCAGTGCCACTTCTTATCGTATTATGTTATCCTAATACAATCCCGAAAAATTTACCGAAAAATTTGCCTTTCGACAATTCTTGGAAATGACGTCATAGCAGGTGGCAGTGCCACTTCTTATCATATTATGTTATCCTAATACAATCCCGACAAATTTTACCGAAAAATTTGCCTTTTCGACAATTCTTGGAAATGACGTCACACCAGGAGTTAGTGTAACTTCTTCATACTTTATGTTATCCTAATACAAATTTTACATTTCATCATTTTCGAGAAAATTTCGGCCAAAAATTCGACTTCTTATTAGGATAACATAATAAGATAAGAAGTGGCACTGCCACCTGCTGTGACGTCATTTCCAAGAATTCTCGAAAGCAAAAATTTGTCTCGAAAATTGGACTTTGTATTAGGATAACATAAAGTGTGAAGAGGTAGCACTAACTCCTGGTGTGACGTCACGATTCCAGGAATTTTACAGAGCCGAATTTTAATGTACTTATACAACTAATTTAACAGTGAACAGGGCTACTATTTCGAGATATAATTCTCGCTATTAGGAATGGGTGTTGGTCATTCTAGGAGTAGTGAACAGGTGATTTAACTAAACAAATATATGTTCAACGAAATTTTTATTTGACTCTTTATCAAATTACAGAATACAAAAATTTAATCATAATAATAATGATATACTAAAATCTCTGCTTCCATTCTTCTGTATTTCTTCGCTTAATTCCTAAGTCTCGCATGACTTGGAATCACTGAGGAGGGATTCGTGGAGTGCCAGCCTTATAAGACCTCGCGGCAAAAAGAAACAGCACAAGACATGGTGGGAATCGGTCCAAGAGCGTTAACAGATCATAGAAAGAGGTGCTACAGCTTCCTATAGTAGAGATATGTATGAATGTATCGTAAAAGTAATTGAATTCTGATTAATAAGCGAATAAAAATATATCTGAATGTACCGGTACGTGCCGAAACAGTCATGCTGTGGGATTTCAGAGGTCTGTTTTACGGACCCAGGCTCTCTCAGGCCCCTTTTACCTGCCGCGCTGTAATATAGTGGCTGGCACTCTTTACTAATCTCTCCTCGGTACTTACTAATAATAATTGGCCTGGCTGGTATCATATGTTACACCGACAACTCGAGAGCATTACAGGCTTGCTACTTAGACTTCACGTCGTTGCGCAGACATTACGCTGGAGAGAAAATATACGAACAGGTCCGGGAAAATACATATAGGTATGGGAAGTAACAGTTAGGTACATAGTAAGTTAGTAAATAGAAAATTAGCGAGCTCGGAGACACGGCACTGTTGGTCGGGCACCCACGCGAAGCGGGGCAGAAATTCGTTACTACCACTTCGCAGGATGCGACGAGTGAGCGAGAGAGAGAGATAGGGGAAATACTGGTTCGGCATCTACGCAATTTCCTTCATTAGCATCGAATTTCCGCAAGATACCCTTTCCCCCGACCTTAACCCATCTCCTACGGTCCTTCTCCTCAGCGTGCTACCAGCACCGCCACCTACGATTTATCTCTTGGGCAAACCAAATCTTTGACTGAGCCGAGATACATGGTATCCTTATTGTCGCCATCCCCTATAATCTCGTTAGTAAACCGAAGCTCTGAATTCGTTAACGCTGGTCGTTCCTTGCCTCGGAGCTATATCACCTGAGAGAGTGCATATTATTGCCGTTCATCTTTTCCCATTTCCCAACAGCAAATACGCGAAATTTTGCGATGATTTCGCGAACTGAACAAGAGGCCAAAATAAGCAAAGCGAGAGTCAATATTGAACTCCGTGCTCTTATCTCGTCAAAGTGAGGGATGCATTCCGATATTACCCGGGGAACTTTTCGCTCTGCAACATTGCCCCGTCTCGAGTTCCTCTTTAAGAGACAACTTCCACGCACCCCGCTCGCATGAATCGTGCGCGTAATCCAACCGCTTTCGCCGCCCTCCCTGTTCGCGATCAAATTTCATTTGGCTCGATTCTCGGCTCGTGGAAATACAATTTCCACGCAAACTCGCCAGCGTAAACTTTCCCAGCTAACTAGGATCCTCCGGGTAAAGCCCCGGGATAAAGGGGTGAAAGTTGCGTGCTTTTTTTTTTCCTCATCGTTCGGCTGGAATCACGGGTTGGCCCACGGTAAAAGGTCACCTCGGTTAGACCGCGATTTTACGGCTGGCCAGGTAACTAAGCGAATTTTACGACCCCGGGACTTTATCCTGGCGACGACGCATGATGCTTTTTTCACCGTCTCAACTCCGACCGGCTCCCGTAAAACCTTGGCTTTAATCACTTTGTCTTCTAATAGACCGGCTAAGGGTATTATCCGTTGAATCCGACTTCGTTCCGGCTGAAGATTGCCATCACTCAATCTCCTCAGTTGCTTCTCTATTAGTTACCTCTTTTCCTAATTACTGCCACTTGTGTAATATTCATCGACAGCCACAGACAATTAGAAACTTCCATAAAATTACACTTGCAACTTTTTTTGAAATTCTTTTTCGATATCTGCAGCCATTCTCGATTTTCGGTAGAACCCCGAGGGTCGGACACTTTTTGGGCATATCAGAAATTCATCTTTCCAGCTGGAAATGTCGATGTCAAGGAAAGGATAACCGTGGCTCTCTCTTTCAGTCAAACGACCGAATCAATGTTCTGTTTTAAAACTGTTTCACTGCAAGATGCCGCGATCTGTCTCGTCTGCGACGGACGACGACCCGATCCAAAAGTCTGAGACCTGAGAGCAATCTGCGTGGATGCAGCTGGTACTCGAGGCACGTTTTTATTACCGTATCAATAAAGCTCGTTTTTATTATCTAAATAAAATATCGTTTTTATTATCGCATCAAAAATCTTATCATTCGTCTCCGATATAAAATCCCGTGAAGAATGAAGAAATGACAAGAATATCAAAGTACGAATAGCTAAAGTCTGTACATACCAAAGAAATCATGTCCAGAGGACCGAAAATAATAATTATTGGAGCTGGAGCAGCAGGTATCGCTGCAGCGAGTAGATTAATAGAAAGGGGCTTAGAAAACCTGACAATTCTTGAGGCGAAAAATCGTCTTGGTGGTAGAGTACACACAGTAGAATTCTGTAAGTACGTCTCTTATATTTCTATCATTTGTGTGTGCAGTTATTAAATATAAAATCTATTACATTCTTAGCTGACAATGTCGTAGAATTAGGTGCCCAGTGGGTTCATGGTGAACATGAGAATATCATTTTTGATCTTGTTTCTCCACACAATCTTTTGGATTCGTCAGTGTGTTTTAATGACTTCGATAAACATGTATTTGTCAATGCGAAAGGAGAAATTTTTTCAAAGGCTGAAGGTGTAGAGACATTTAAGATATTTCATAACATATCTGAGTGTATAATGGGCTCTGTGCATGATGCAGAATCGTATGGGGAATATTTTGAGAATCAGTGAGTATGGATAAGTGGTACGCTCAGTTGTCAACGTACAAATTTATTTCAAACATTTCCTTAACAGAATGTTATCGACAAATGCGTCAATATCACTTTCCCTGAACCATGCTTGTAATGTTGGGTGCAAATCTGCTTTTATTATCGTAGAAACATCATTATCAGGGACAATGCATCTAGAAGTGATTAGTAAATTTAGTATCGATACATATAGCCTGCATTCGTGAACTTACCTTACACGATCATTGATACAATGATTCTTCACGTACTCATTGGTGAACAAGGAGTAGATATATTTAATGTACTTAAAGTCTAACTTATTTTGATCCTCTACGTATATGTTGGGATTACATATCCTCTCTGTATATCCTTTGGTTAATATAGGTATAACAAAGTGTACCTGAATGTGTATAGGAATTAGTTTGAATCAAGTTTTTAACAGAGTACATTTGTTTTACCTGTTTAAAACAATCGTGTATAAACTCTTCAGCCATGCTGTACACATAATTTTGCTGTTCTTGGAGTATGAGAACTCCAATTCTGGGCTGCTTAGACCTAAATATCTTTGTTACTTGTTGTGCCGTTTCTAAACCGTCATCAGCGAACGTTAACATTACTACACAGCCACATAATTGCTTAGCCTGTAGATACAACAACAAACTTTAATCTCGGATAGTTTTACCAAGAGATATCCGAGATCAATAAGAGATATTTGTTGAGTATATTTTTACCTTCTGTGAATTATCCTGTGGAACATGATTAGGATCAGTTCTGTATTCTTCTATCTTTTTTATAGAATTGATTGGAGTTAATATCAATGGTGCTCTTGGGATGCTTTCTGGTCTTAATATATTCGATTGTACTTGAATGTTCTGTGGAATTTTGTGAACCAACTGATACATGTTATCTTTTATTTGATTAATTATATCGTAACGATGTATCCTGATTAAGGCACTTAAGATCTTGTCAATAGTTGCATGTGCATATTGCACATAAGCTAATAGAACGTAGTAAGTTGGATCCTGCAAGCCTTTGAGATGGTGCTCATCTATAAACTGCAAGGGAAAGAATTGCAGGGAAAAGATTTTTTAATAGATAAATGAAATTATGTGCTTCACATGCATACGCGTATTTGTTCCATTGTTAAGCCCATGTGTGCAGCAAACTCTTGCCATCCGTTGTAAGTTTTCCCTGTTCGAGTCGAGCTTAATAATAAGCATAGCTTCTGCAACGTAGGTTTCCCAATATGCTCAAACAGGTAAGAAGCATGAATATTGGCTGTGGCTCTTTGGATGTTTAATGCCACTGTGTCCAAATTTGGTGGGCCATCAACTTCTTTCCTCAACTTTTCCAGCTCAGGATCAACATTTCTAAAATACAATTATTCATTTAAAAACCGCATGGCAATCAAATCTATCATTTCTCACCTGTTTGCAAACATATTGCTTCCTTGTCACTTCTTTAAGAGAATATATAATCCATAGTATACAAAATTATGTTTGACGACTCCTTAGGTTAGAGAATTGTAAAAAAACAAAATGCACAACTCCCCTCTACTCTCTTTACTGATTCCTCTTAAAGCCGATGACTCGCATCCGGTCTAACAGCACCGCTGAAACTCAAAACATGATCGTTTGAAGTTGAGCTCAATTGAATATTCCAGATTTTATCAAATATTTAATGAAAATCCATTTACTACTCGCGAGAAGGCCGAACAATTGTTAGATTGGATGCAGAAGTTTGATAATTCTCTTCAATGCAGCGATTCATGGTTCGAAGTCTCCGCGAAAAAAATTACAGATTACCAGCATTGCGAGGGAGATCTTCAATTGAATTGGAAAGATCGTGGCTATAAAACGCTGTTCGATGTATTATCAGTACGTATCAATACTCGATTTGTAGGAAATTACATTTCGTAATATACATTCCTTAATTTTTATTTCAGAAAAAAATACCAAACGCGGAAGACGAAACGGCTTTAATGACAAAAATACAATTTAATAAAGATGTTAAGAATATTAATTATATTTCGAATGATAATATAATTGTTAAAGCAAAAGATGGCTCAGAGTACACAGCATCTCACGTTATCTTCACTCCTTCGCTTGGAGTTTTAAAAGAAAGACACGCCAAATTGTTCACCCCGCTTTTACCTGAAGCTAAACAGAATGCAATAAAGGCACGGTAGAAATGATACATGAATTCTATTCCTTGATGGAGATATTTAATTGAATATAAAAATTTTAACAGGGTTTAAATATAGGAACTGTAAATAAAATATTCTTGGAATTCCCGCATAGATGGTGGCAAGAGGATTGCGCCGGTTTTAGTTTAATATGGTCCAAGGAGGATAAAGAAGAGTTTATCAAATCTCATGGACAAGTACAACAATTATACTACTGCAAGATATTATGCAATACAATGATAACATTTATTTTTAAGCATTTTAATTATATGCGATTTAGGAATGCGGGTGGCTGTGCGATGTTTTCGCATTTATCTCCGTAGATTATCAGCCAAGGGTATTATGTGCTTGGATCTCTGGCAAATTTGCTAAAGAAATGGAATCGCTTTCTGATAACGATGTCTC
>SHCU01000129.1:66008-81043 GCA_004307685.1 Ceratina australensis | reverse complement strand
TAAACGCGAGGACCGAAGATTTAGCTGAGCCTATTGTAACAATTGACGGGAAACCTGTAAGTTTCTATTAACGAAATAGCCAACTAGGTATTCACGTATTGAATTCTTAAATGAAAATAGCCCCGTTCATTTATTAGATAATTCTCTTCGCCGGGGAAGCTACGCACGAACATTATTTCTCTACTGTACACGGCGCGGTTGAGACCGGGTTCAGAGCAGCTGATAAATTAATAGACTTTCATAGGTAAGTTTCATTATTTCTAAGTGTGATAGGGTAATCATTTTTGGTGATTCGTTCTAGCTCATAAGTCGTGTTTATTTATACTTAGAAATTCTATGGATAATTAAACAGTAATTAACTCTGAGGTAAATTCATTTTTGTGATCATTGCACGGCTTTGTACTCTGTGTGATATCTTTTTTTTCCATTTGAAATAACATGCATGTTTACTTATTTTTCTTCCTATTTATAATCCCCATCCTTTATCTCGGGNTAATTAACTCTGAGGTAAATTCATTTTTGTGATCATTGCACGGCTTTGTACTCTGAGTGATATCTTTTTTTTCCATTTGAAATAACATGCATGTTCTATGTTTCTTCCTATTTATAATCCCCATCCTTTATCTCGGGAAAGTGAACTCTATTTCTACTGATTTCGCATGCTTCTTCTTAGGCGGTTAAAGTCTCAGCTCTAACCAGTGCCACATGTTTCTTCACGGGATTTACGGTAAATGATAGAATTACTTGCAAATCAGCTATAAAAAATATCTGTGTAGATATCTATTAAGTTTAACAGCGCACATGCAACTACACATACTGCAAACAAGAGACACGCAGTTCCTGCAAACAAGAGACATGCAGTTCAACGTTTAAGGTCGCGTTCAGACACGTGTAGCGTACGATATAAATCCGGTTGACCTCTGATACGCGCTCATCTAATAAAATACAGGATTACACGTCTCAATAGTAATTATATTGACCATTACGTTGCACGCGTCGGTATGCGATAAGCACTGATAAACTTAATTGCATTGTTACTTACACAAGTTCGATTATTAAAAATATTTTAAATTTCTTATGTACTACTAACAATCTGTATATGCACATTAAACATTGATTATAATTGCGAATGAGACCGTCGAATTTTAATTAAGGACAATTCCAATCCATGCTACTTAGAACGCACGGTTGGTTAAAGAAAATGATAAATGGCTTCGATAAAATGGAAAAATCGGTTAATGGTTCGAATGAAATGACGACGAGAACGAAAGTCGTGATAGTAGGTGCAGGTATCGCGGGATTAGCGGCCGCGAAGACATTGGAGGATGCTGATTTTAAAGACTATCTATTAATCGAAGGTAATCAAATGTCGAATTAAAATTTCAAGAAAAATTATCATGCAACTCACTGCCCATTTTCCCTAAGCTCAAAACGATATTGGCGGTCGGATTCAATCGTTAGCGTTGAAGAAGGTTTGGATAGAGAGCGGTGCGCAATTTGTACACGGCGCTCGAAGTCAGTTAGCGCAATTGTGTTATCAGCATAATTTACTCTCAGATACCCAGTGCAAGGACGGTCAAGGAGATTTCCTTCGCAATGACGGTCGCAAAATAGACGAGGCTTTAGTGGAGGAAGTAGACGATTTTATCCGCGACACGTTAGAACAGTACGAGGAGTATGAGAACAGAAACATCGAAGCAGGTTGCGAAAATATCGGCGCATTGTTGAGGATTTCTTTCGATAAATATTTAGACGAGAAAAATGATCCGTTACCCGTAAGGAATATAAAAAAGGAGATTTTCGATTGGAACGTTCGATTCATTGCCATAGATAATGCTTGTTACACGTTAGACGAATTGTCTACGAAGTATTGGGGACAATTCAGAGTAAGTAATCCCGGGTAGATTGCAATGCGAAACTGTTTAGTATTAATTTGCATACGTGTCTTGCAGTTCACCGGCGGACCCGAACACCTTTCGTTTAAAAGCTGTTATAAGGCCTTACTTAAACTCATTGCCGGTGGTTTAGGCGAGAAAAATTTACGGTTAAACACTTCTGTGGAATCGATCGAGTGGCAGCAAACGATAAACCATAATCCCTCCCTCGTAATAAATCTTTCCGATAATACTCGAGTACTCGCTGATTGCGTGATAGTTACTTGCTCTCTTGGATATTTGAAAGAGAATTATAAAAGGATGTTTATCCCGTCGTTGCCAACGCGCTATTGCGAGGCAATCGAATGTTTGGGCTTCGGTTTAATAAACAAAATCTTCCTCGATTTCGATGTTCCTTGGTGGAAGCCCGGTACGAAAGGCTTCCAATTCCTTTGGAAGGAAGAAGGGTTTTGCAATAACAAGCTGGCTGAATGGACCAGAGATCTGACAGGTTTCGACGTCCTACCGAATCACGAAGGTGTGCTTCTCGGTTGGGTCAGCGGGCGCGGGGCTTATATTATCGAGACGTTGAGCGAAGAGCAAATCGCGACAGACTGCGAAAATTTACTTAAGCATTACCTGAAACTCGATAAAATACCTCGCGTGCAGAGATGCCTCAGGACGCAGTGGAATTCGAACAAATATGTGCGAGGTAGTTATAGTCATATTACAACGAAATGCGACGCGAATGGAATCACGCCAAAGATTTTGTCCGAACCGATATGGGGCAAACGGATAGGAGAGGATAATCAGGTAAGAGATCGAACGATTTATGAAACTTGAAGTTCAGTAATGAATGAAATTATTTTAACTCAGGATGTACCCATAATCATGCTTGCCGGCGAGGCAACGCACGATATCTATTATTCCACGACGCATGGTGCTTACGATACAGGCGTGAAACAGGCACAAACTTACCTCAAGTATCTCGTTACTAATTGTTGACGAGTAAATATAGTTCCTTATAGATACATAAATGCTCATATGTAGAATCTCAGAGGGAATAAAAATCTCATTATTTTATATTATACGATCTAACGTTGATCAAGGTATATATACATATATTTGTCATGATCATTGGGCTGACTGTGACGCGTGCAATGATGTACAAATTAATTGAAATAAAGTCTTTTGTACAATTTTAAGCTCCATCATTCTTTTTCTTATGAAGATTCATTATCCTCTCAGCTTCTCTCCATCCCGAAGCAATCGCACCGTGTACCGTAGAATATGAATGTTGACTAGTGGCTTCACCTCCGAACAATACCACCTGAAAAATACAGATTTATTACCCAACGGCGTTTTTTTACTTCGCCCACAATAATTTACCGGTTTCCCATTTTTTATGNACTAGTGGCTTCACCTCCGAACAATACCACCTGAAAAATACAGATTTATTACCCAACGGCCTTTTTTTTACTTCGCCCACAATAATTTACCGGTTTCCCATTTTTTATGATTGGTTCTGATAACTGTTTCGCGCTGCTATTCGTTTTCACTGCTTCTACAGTTCGGAAACTGTATGTACCTCGGAAGTGCTTATTCTGAGCCCATTTGCTCCTACAAGTAAAAGCCGTATCGTAAGACCGCATCAAAACCATAAAAAGTATACTACCTTATCATAGCCTTGGGATCGGTGACATTGTAATGCTTCGACAATAAATTATGCAACATTTGCTTAGTTTGTTCGAAAACTTCATCATCCGTGACGTCACTCATTAAACGAGCTCCCTTACCGGACACCCATACAAACATCAAATTAGGTTTATGCTCGACAAAAAAGAATCCTATGGCATAGGCCATCCACTTAGTTTTCGGCTGAAAGAATAATCAAAATACGTAAAACGTTCTCATCCATATTAGAACTTCAGATTCTCACATCGCTATCCAGTCTCGTTAAATCGTCCATGCTCCACAAAATGCTATGACCCCCGTTCTTCACTCCCTGTGGATTGAACCAAGGATTGTCAAATGCTAAAAAGATTTTGGCAGCATTTCCAAATCCCAATGCCTAACATAAAAGGAATTATTATAATATACATGTAGTTCGGAGTAGCAAAAGAAATGTATACCTTAATGTTTCGGACTTTGTCCTCCGGTAACGGAGGATTAAACATAGTTTCGTGCTGCTCTTTAAGCACACCTAAGGAAGGTGTCATGATAACGTGATCGGCTGTGTATTCTTTTCCGTCGCTCGTGGTTACTTTCACGGTACCATCCTCGTTAGAGTAATCGACTTTCGTTACCTCCGCGTTAAGTATCGTCTTATTTAACACGGGTAACTCTTCCTCAGGGTTTGGAAATTTTTTCTATACCAAGGTTCAACAGATAATTACGATCCACGAATAAAGAATGCTACCTTGTACAGACCATTAGTATATCGAGAATGATGCCGTATCCTCGTTCCTTCCAATTTATGACCTGATCTCCCTCGCATTCCTTGAACTCGTAAACACTATCCGAGGCGACATCGAACCAAGAATCGGCAGCGTCATAGCTAGTTTGTACGAGATTGAAATGCCACAGGATTCGATTCGCCAGCGTATCGTTTATTTCTGGTATTTTCTTGAAATTCTCTTTGAACCTAACATAAATCGTCTTAGGTCGTAACGTTTACAGGCATCACAATGCAGCACTTTAGATATATACTCAAAACAAAAAGATCTAAAATCTTTGTACACTAAGTTAATAATTCATATCTCATGAATATCCTGAACATCATTTGTATCTTAAATGATTCCTGAGTATTTACATGATGCCAATTACTTAATATCCGTACTTATGCGTGAAACATTCGCCGATAGTATTTTTGCATTCATCAGAGGACATGATTTCGCTAGCGGTTTCCATCAACTCATTGTAAAGGTCTGTGATATTCTGCGCGATCGCCGGGTCGATCACTTCTCCCGTGGGTGAATACGTTCTGAGGTTCTTGTTCATATCCGGGCCCGCATGATCCGTGAGATTCAAGGGACTTGCCAATTCGTACGCCGCGTTCCCCTTTTCCCCGTGGATCCATTGCGCGCCCAAGTCGATCATGTAATTATCTGCAAGTACATACATAGACGTTCGGCGAACACCGATTCGAGATACGAAGACTCACCGAATTTGGTTGTATAAACTCGACCACCGATTCGATCTTCAGCTTCTAAAAGCAGAACATCATTGAAACCGTTCTCGAGTAACTTCGACGCCGCGGCGATCCCAGACGGTCCGGCACCAACGATTATTATCTTCGGCGATTGAGCATCCTCGGCTGTGGCGATCGCAGCCAAGCAAAGGAGGAAGATCGAGCGATAGAGCATCCTCGATGTTAAAACCGATTCTGATTGAACATGTAGTTTTACTGTATGGCCCTTATATACTTTGTACTGTTATTCAGATGGTAATTTTCCTTCGCGAAGTAGGAGTGTACGCATATTGGCAGCATCGGGGGCGTGCAATTGATATAATAACGTCGGCTAGATAACAGCCAGCGCAGCGAAAGATAATCTGGGATACCAAATAAATTATATAATTCTCATCCACTAATTGACAAACTTATTATTGCTAATCTAATTATAGTAGTCTGATAGTGCCGAGTCCTTCCTTAGTCAGATAAAATGTGATTGAAGTTTGTTTCGAATATTATTGAACTATGAAGGATTCAAATGAGAGTGGAGCCTTCGTTGACGGGCAAGGATGAAAATTATTTCCAGGAAAATAGACCCATTGTTATCCTGTTCTCTGCTGGTTTACCAGTTATGTAAAGAGTGACAAATATTAGTATAAAGATGAATGCTGCAACCATACGGGAAATTTTTCTCCAATAAGGAAATGTTACTTCTGATTTATGATTTACTGCAAAGTCACGTAATGTCAGAAGCAACCAACGAAAATCATGACTCTAAGTTAAAATATTTGAAGTCTCTTCATTTGCATCAGCTTCTCCAGGTTGTTTGCTGATATTATCTAATTTGATATAAAACGTCAGGACGACCTGAAACTTATTCTTAGTTGCTCGTTAAATTATCTTCAGCTCCTGGTTTGTCTCTCCCATCCTTGCACGATCTCCTTCATTCGCTGGTGCAGATTCTTTTCAACCATCAACAAGTTTCTCTAGATGAACAATCATAAATATAAAAAGGATTGAAATAACAATGAAAACTTTGTTCGCGGCCAGGAAGAAAATTATTTCTAGGAAGGCAGATTCATCGTTATCCTATGTCCTTCTGGTTTCCCAGTTATGCAAATAGTAGCACATATTCGCGTGTCAGTGTAAAAGTGAGCGTTCGCAGCTATGCGGGAAATTTTTCTTCGATAAGGAAACGCTGATTGAGATTTTATAATTTACTGGAAAGTCACGTGACATCGGAGACGACCGAAGAAGATCCTGGATCAACCAATCGAACGTTACCTCGAACAATGCTCATTGATAATAAGGCCGGAGATTGGATCGCTGGATCCGCAAATTACTTTTGATGGATGCATCTCTTTCTACAATAATCACTGAACACACGTTAGATTTAAATAAAGAGATAGAAACCCAACGTTGACGGCATAAAAATAATGCACTTTTATATGATCTGCGAGCCGTGCATTGACATTTTTCCTTTTTTCATACCGCTTTGATCGGTCAAGGAAGAATGTCGATGCTGGTTATGGAACTGTCGCCGCTTCGATTTAACGCCACCAGATTCATTTTCATTGTTTTCCTAATTGTATCGACGACCAATTCAGGTTACTGAAATACATATTATTTTTGAAAATTTCTGTGCGTGTACATTTAGTTTCTCGAGATAATACCGAGTACGATCGTGCGCTGGCTTATTCGACGAAAGGATATACATAGTTGACTGGAATCTTTCAGGAAGCTCGGAGAAGAAGCAAGTGGTCTTGAACTTGAAACTGGGTGACAATATCCCGAGTGAACCAGCACCCGAGAATAATAACGTAGCGTTCCCGAGAGGTGGGATTTACCGGTGGAATTCTTTCCCAACGACGTCCCCGAAATCAATCGTTGTGTCATTTATCGATGACAGCAGTGAAGAGGATGAGGGGCCTGTAAATATTAAACCATCAAGACCCAGTCAATCAGATCAGCAGAATGTTCATCTTCACGTTATCGTTTATAATCCTTTCGGTGTAAATAATTACACTCAAACTGTTCCCTTAAGCAACACAGAGGATGCTATAAGTTTGCCTGATGCGAAGCCACCAGTAACAGATTATCCGAATGAAATAGGTCCATATGTACAGACGAGACCAAAGTCTGAACTCAGTAAGTATTATTGATATAAAGCTACTGGCATTAAGACTAAAATTTTAATAATCTTGTTACATCAGAATGTGAGGAGTATGGGAAGCAGTTATTGGACACAATACAGGTATTGCCTTTAGTGGGTACGAAACCAGAAGTGATCAAAATAACTGATCAAAAATGTAGTAATACAAATCGGCTTGTTGTCGGAGGAGAGACCGCCTCTCCTGGAGAATTTCCTCACATGGTTGCCTTGGGCAGAAGAGATGAAAACGGGGCATTCATCTTCGGCTGTGGTGGCACTCTAATTGCACCAGAATGGGTGCTCACTTCAGCACACTGTACTCACGGGCAAAAGTATTATCGTAATTCTTATCTAATAATACAACATACAAGTATGTGGTTATAACATAAAAATAATTTGTGTACCGTTGCTTTCTATGACACAGAAGCCCCACAGAAGCTCGTATTGGTTTTAATGATTTGACAGATACTCAGCATGGTATCATGAGAAAGATCAGCAGAATGGAAAGGCATCCAAGCTATAGAGCTCCAGCCATGTACGCTGATATAGCTCTTTTACAATTGGACGCAGGTGTTACCTTTAATAAAGAAATCAGACCAGCTTGCCTTTATCAGCAATACGACAGCGTTCCTTCGCAGGCCTGGGTCAGTGGCTGGGGTGTTACTGAATTTGGTAAGATCAAAGATATTATGAAATAACTTAACAGTTACTTTAGCAGTAACAGTTGTAATAAGACAGACAATTTTTCAAAAACACATCTTTGATGTTTCCAGGTGATGAAAAACAAAGTGATAAATTACAAAAAGCTAATCTCGAAATTGTTGATAACATTTCGTGTGCGCTTAGGCATAACCAGTCGGTCGCGGTGCCATATGGAATCACGCCAAGTATGATCTGTGCCGGGGACCCTCGTGGTGGTTGGAATAAAGACACTTGCCAAGGAGATTCAGGAGGTCCCCTGCAAATAATTCATCCGAAAAATCCATGTCTGTTTCAAGTACTGGGTATCACTAGCTTCGGAAAAGGTTGCGCGTTCATTAACACACCTGGAGTGTATACTAGAGTCTCGCACTATCTCAATTGGATAGAAAGCATCGTTTGGCCATAAGCTACCACAGAAATGGAACAGTTGCTTTGCAAAGATAAAAACGTTTATTTTTCTTTCATCAATTATTATCGATTAAAAGTTTAAAATACACATGATACTGATATTACGATGATAACGATTGTAGTGATAAAAATTTGTTAAATATATTGTTTTATGTACACGTCTGATAACCTTGTCAATTTAAAAAACCTTGAGTTCCTTTTTAAACACTGACATCGAAGTTGCCTGAAGGGTTTGTGCACAGTGCACGTGATATTATACATGTAATCGCAGTAGTAGCTTGACTAGATCTCGAGATTTGTAAGAACAAGTTTATCGTGATTGGAGAAGAACAAGTCTAACTTGTGCCATTAATACCAGGCATAAAAATTATACTCAAGATATTTTTGTATCATGAATAGTCTTCCACGTAAGGCCATCCCCGTATGGTCCGTGATTAGATGGGAAAAGTATGTACCACCAACTCCTGCGACAAACGAAGATACATTGCAATTAACACCTTCAAAAATATATCACGATGGCCTCAAGTATTTACCTGCCGACTGTGCCCAGAAACAGTCTCCAATTTTGTCTTGGTCCGAAATTGTAGGGATTTTGATATACTTTGCCAAGAGCCTTATACTTTTCCGTCTCCGTGCTATTTATGCGTGCTTCTATACTTGTCTCCCCCCTGGTAATGAGACCAGCATGCCACCAGGTCAGAGCTCCTAATGCCGCGAACGCGGCCACGCAAATTAATGCGGCAGTGCCTATAAGACAGCGTTTCCATTCTTTGGTATTCGTATCTGCGGCCTGCCTAGCTATCTCAGCTAATTCTTCGTCGCTTAAATGATCTAACGACTCGGTCTGAAACAAATAAGAAAAATAATGAGATACATCCTGTAACACTGAAAGCAGACACGCAGACAAATAATAATTACCACAGGAATTATTTCGGAATTATTAATCCGCACTGGATGACCATCTAACTCTGGTTCCTGTGCTGGGAAGAATTCTTGATATGCTATCTCCACACCGAACAACATTATAAATAGAACACCCAGTACTGTGAAAGCCATATATTGAAAAAAGTATCTGTGATTGTAATGACCGACACAGTTGTTTAGCCATGCTAATTTGATTGCTCAGGAAATGCGTAGAAATTTAGATAACAGTAAGACGGAACATGTATTTGAAAGGATACGACAGTGGTGATCCATTTTAAGGATGCATCTGTTGCACACGGAGCAATGATGGGTTCTGGGTGGTTTTGGTTTAATACATTTCTTACAGATACTCACAGCCTCTGGTATGAGACCACCTACCGGTGGGTAACCAGCTGGAACATTTACACCCATGTAATAATGAAAGCAGACGTTAACTAGTAACCAATTCCCGATTATTAATAGAATTATTGTCATCACGGGACTCTTCTCCCACCAGTACGGTAGACCAATGTAATACGCGATGTACACCATGCCTGCGGTTAAAAGGCTTACCATTACTACGAACACCTGTAAACTGTCAACCTTAGTAAATACATTGTGAATCATACACCGATTTCCTTTATAAAAATCAGAGAACACTATGGATGGAGAAAGTATAAGAAACGAAATTTAGGAGATTAGCAGAGGGATACTCACAGGTCCTAAGCAAGCAGTAAAATTTTCTACAAACCAGAACAACGGTTCTAAAAGTATATCACAAACGTAACTCCAATTTAAAAAATCATTGTAAAATAATGATTTTATGATGACTTGCAAGCGCCACCATTTCTGTTTTAAATTAAGCCTAAAAGCATATTGCAAAATGTATTCATTTCAAACATAATTGTATTCGTTGGCTTCTTGACCACTTACTTGAGTATGCTAGGCGCTTTAGTTAACGACCACTTGATCCGTACCATGTTTATTCTTAATACAAATTGTACTTCGGGATTATTTAAAACTCCATTGGGAGTAACTTAGTTACGTTTCACTTATCAAATGAAGCTACTGATAACAATTATTCTAATCGAGCTTTAACACCTAATGTGGACGATGGCATATGACATCGTGAGTCATGAGGCGCCACCTACACTGACATATATCCTCACGTACGTATAGCGCAGCCACCCTGGCTCTTATTTTTATTAATTATTGACTATTTGCTACTTAAAATACTATGCCACGTTTCACGATCGAATATTGAAGTAATACGAGGGGTATCGATTATACTCCAGATATGCTTCGTGATCTTTATTTCATGTACAGCTTATAATTATAATTAAAAGAGAAATGATTAGTACCGACCTTATTTTAAAAGACAATTCTGATATTCCTAGTATGTAGGATGAAAATTGCATACAATTTAACTTTATCAAATACGAACTGCTTCCTGTTAGTAGCCTCAACTTATCCTAGATGGTAAATTTCTTAACGTAACGGCGGAATGAAAAGAAATACATATGTAAATCTATGAATCGGTAAAAAAATCGATTTCTAAATTAGAATTCTTTTGACAAGCACTTGGATTCACTGATCTCTATAGAATATTGGACAGTGACCCTTGATCATCGTCCTTCTGGGGATGTGATGTTCAGATTCAGAATAATCTTTTTATTAAATCACCCAAACGATTCTGCTGATCGATAAATGAGGGAGCAAAAGTTCGTACATATTAAAAATATCGATACAAGGACATTTAATTTTTTATTGAAAACCTACTGAGTTGATAGAAGATGTCAAGGTGAGAAGAATCGCTTTTAATTTATCCTGATACCGCAATCCGTTCCGGAGATATAGGCTCCCAAAGTTTTAGTACAGTGACCTAGTTACGCGAACCAGCTGGGTGTCTAGACCGGTTGGTGGAAGTTGAGGCAGGTCCGTGAGTCGGTCACGTGCGAGAAGGACAACAATAAAGGCGACGAAAAATTAGGTTTCTCTTCATACGATGATATCTCCGGAACCTAGGTCGGATCGAGAATAAACGACATTGTAAGGAGCAGGGTTTCCTGCTCCAAACATCAAAAATGATACATCGTCAAAGTTTTATGACTCTTTTCGCTCATGATGAAACTATGAGGAATGGGAAGGATCTCGAATATATCGTGATGAAATATCATGTCCCATGGAGATCAGTGCTTGGATTACATATCGCTAGCATATACATGTACATATATATATGTATGTATGTATGTATATATATATATAAATACGAATCGATCTCTGTACACGTGCGTGATAATACTCATATAAATCACGCACCTTCCAGATATAATATAGTATTTCAATAAACTTGTGAAATTCAACAAATTCGATGAGATTTGTACGCATAAGATATCGTACGTGCTTTAGAATATCTTGAGTACAATATAGTCTCCGCTTGCTCGCATCAATTCGATAGAGGACATGTAGTTGGATTGATAATAATTGTCGTTATAACAGTATGATAGTAATAATAAATATAGTAGATAAGGTACAAGAAAATCACACGAGGCGTTGATCTTTAAAGGACCACGTTTCTCTTAATTGGTCGAGGGTACTACGATCATCCACTATTACTGGGTAACTATGACTACATACTCCATCGTGGGTCTTTGAAGGTATCGTTAAGTCTATCGGCATACGCGAATTTCAAATTCTCTATGATCGAAAGATCTCTAATTTCAGAAGATGACAACGTTATTCGCATATGCCTGGATCTAACAATTAAAACTTAGGAGATACTCCTATTCCAATTCCTTGTTTCGAGATCAGCTACGGACGCGATGATATCAAATAAATGTTCAACTCTTCTAACTACGTTTGCAAAGATCTAACACATGAGCGCGACCCGGTCGATGGATAATCGAAGCTCCTTGAAAATATTTTTTAGTGCCACGACGACGATCAGCGCCGTACATGCACTTTAATTAGAGACAATTTGGTAGTCGCGTAAACTAAAACTACTTTGTATATGCGACGAAATTGTCTAACGGTAACGAGGATTCTTTTTTAACTCGTCCGATATATAGGAAAGAAGAAGTATAGAAGTCAGCAATATCAGATCGAATTTTGTTTGAATAAACATTATAGCGTAGGTTGATGAAATTTTTTAAATTCATTCGTATTTCGAATATAGAATTCGGACTCTGTTATAATTAAGTATGTTTAAAGACTGGCTTGATCCCGTCGCATCGATCTTATCTAACGACTCTGCCACCCGACAGTTCACTCTTAATTACTGAATTGTGCTACTTTGAACACTCCTTATCCATTAACGAAATTAATTACAATCAATCTCTCTTTCGAAATCGATTTTTCTTACCATAACCGAGTGACCTGTCGAATGCAGGAAAACATTCGCACGCGACGCGAGAAGAAAAGGGATTAAGATAATACTGTTAACTTCATCGTGCGGCAGCACGGTTGAAAGACTGGGTAGGTACTTAGGTAGGGTAGGTACATATTTACAAAAGAACGTTCAACGAGCTCGGCTAGCAATACGAAACTCGATTCTCACTGTTTAACGTTACTTGGTTCTCGAAATTGCACCCAGAGCTGAATCGAACGTTGCGTTACAATATCCAGGAGGCGGGCGGTTCTCGGGAGTTGATAAAGGTTAAAAAGTAATCGGAAAGATCTCATAAGACGGTGTCGAGAGTGTCGAGACTTCGCAGTAGCTGCTCATCCTTCGAACACCATTGTACTAATTCCTCGATTGTCACCACGCCGTCTTTATTCGCGTCCATTAACTGTATCAATCAGATTTAATCATCTTTATATACCGACTAAGCGAATCTTGTACGTCAACTAAAATCAGTTCACGTGCTGACTATAGGAACCGAATCGACCGCGTTTACTCACGTGGAAAATGCGATCGACGTGCTCCCGGGCTGCCAAATGCGGCTCGACTATTTGTGGCTGAGTGTAACGGCCCAGCATCTCGTAAATCGAGCCAACCACGTCCAGCATTTCCTCCTTACTGATCAACCCGTCCCCATCCAGGTCGTAAAGCCCGAATATCCATTGAAGCTTCTCCTCCACCGATCCCCTCGATACCTTCGACAAGATGGTCAAGAATTCCTGCGAACAACATTTCCTGTGATCTCTACCAAGATATCGCGCGTTACTTTTAAAAAGATTCTCACCTCGAAGCTAATCTTCCCAGAGGGTTTCCTCTTCATGGTGTTGAAAACGTAATGAGCGTACTGGCTGGCATCTGAAACCAACATCGGTCGTTACGACGAATCGTAACGATAAACCCTGCCCTCCCACGGGACTCACCTCCCTGTGGAAAGAACTGCGAGAAGATCTGCTTGAACGCCTCCTCGTCGACGAGACCGGTCGGGCATTCCTGTTTAAATCCGCGATAGATCAGCTGTATCTCCTTCCTGGAGAACCTGGTGTTGGCCGCCAGCGTGGAAAGCTCCTCCGGCTTGTACCTGCCGCCAAGGGCAAGGGCACCGGCAGTGGAACCCCCTAAAACGCCCCCGAGTTCTTCAAGCTCGCTCTCTGCAAGTTTGCCAATAGGGCGGTTCTCTCCTAAGACTGTACCACGCGTTCGAGATACTCCCCTCTCACCTTTAGATAAGGGTGCTTCTTTCCTTTCTACTTCAGGCTAAGGGAGAACGCCGTTAGACCCCTCCCTTACTAGCAGGCAGGGGAGGAGGACGGCGCATCTACTTTACGAGACAGGGTGCAAACGAGCTCAAAAAAGGAACGCATTTACACATGGGGATAGATAACGGCCGGTGCCCGGGAAGATAGCGCGGCTTATCTCCCCGGGCTACCCGCCCAAACTCCCTTCGGGTTAGGTTCTACGGGAGACAGTGCGCGCATTGCCAAGACGGATGAAGAGTATATACCTGGAGGTATACACACAGGTGCACAGACTTGCAGGCGGAGATTCTCGTGGACGAGATGAACAGTAGGAAGAAGTTTACCCAGGTAAAACATTCTGAGCCCGATATCAATTTTGATGGTAACTCCGGGAGACGTTCACGCGAAGAGACAGTGTTTTACTTGGGAGCAGGTGAAGATTCGCACGATTCCATCATTATTGAATTAATAATTCGTCGTTCGTCGACGATGGAAAAATGCGTGGATCGAATGAAGTGACAGAGAGTAGTCGCTAACAGACAAACAGGTTTCAGGTGGTTCGAAGATGCCGTATTGTAATCCATACTCGAAAAGTTCGGCAGAGGCACCGATACGTCGGCGCAGCATCGAGTAACCGCTTTCGTTAATGGGTAAAAACGGTGATCGCGTCGATTGGCTGAGAAATTTTCACGCGACCGTCTAGACGCGTTTTATGCCGAGGCCGGCGCAAGGTAAAATCGATACTCATTAACGCGGATGGCTATTAATATAATTAACGCCATCGAAAATAAGATTCAAGATCAAACGAAAGCGTGACCCAACGCTGGAGCGTGTAGAAAAGGGATAAATCGAGCTCTAAAGAAATTCTATCTCTAGTACAAATGCACCTAATCGTGGAAGTACCGGAATCGACGATCTACCGATATAATCTACGAGAGGAAAAGACACTCAACTACTATATTTACGGAGCTATCGTACCTAAGGTGACGATCACGACTATTGGCACGCGTTCCCCTATCATTCAGAACTTTCGACACTTGCGAATTCCACAAGTTGCTCTTTAACATCCCGATCGATGCGGGACTCCGCGCATCACTCGGACCGTTGTACAAAGCGATGCGAGTAATTTAGCAAAGTGGATACGAAATTCGCGCGTGTCAACCTATCATGCAACCCTTTATTGTACATG
>SHCU01000129.1:34701-58310 GCA_004307685.1 Ceratina australensis | reverse complement strand
CTAACGCCGATGAAGGTGTTATATTCATTAATATTCTTTTAAATTTTTTTACTCAAAATGACACACGCGCGATGTTTCTCAGCGTGGCGTCGGAATCCGAAACTGTCGGAACTGATCGGAACTTGTCGGGTTGGGGCGAAGGCGGAAAGTATCTCGTTCGTAGATAATAAAGAATTTACATACAGATAATTTCTCGCAATCCTAACCTGTTTAGTACACAATAACATCAGCCACGATATCGATAAACGTAACAATGTTTTAAGACATTGTTAACACGAAGGAAGTTACGCGTAAGTCATAGCGCATTAGAAGATCATAGGTATTGCCACGAGAGTAGAAATAAACATCGCGTGATATATTTATTTTGTGTATCCCTTCTGAAGATCGTCTGCTTAAAATCGCAACTATGATCCGAACATCAATGGTATTTAGTGCTAACGCGTTAACGCTGCGTAATTTAAACGCGTATGATCATTTAATTACGAACGGTCCTCATATTCAATGCGTGAGATGGAAGAGAAAACCGATTTGGTTACCAACGGCAAAAAGTAAAGTATTTCGAGTACCAAAGAGACCGGTTATTCCTGAAGAAGATGTTATAGAACTTCGACGCTTGTACAATAGATACAGAACGGCAATAAAGTCGTTAATGTACGTGATTGTCAATATTATTTACAATAATGGATAGTATCATCGATGTACTGGCTAATACGATGTGTTTTTGTTTTGTTAGGAGCTACTTCGAAGAGGAAGACGCAAAAAGGGAACAGCTTCTGGACGAGGATATTGTAAATGCGAATCTGGAAAAAGACTTTGAGATCTGTAGCTATATAAATAACACGTGGAACGAACAGTCAGCTTTGTTGAGGAAAGAAAGATTGATACAAGCAAGGAAACATCGTAACGAAGAGATTGAACAGAAATTGCAAGCCAAGGCAATAAGAGATCAAGAACTTCAAATGAGAATGGATGCAGAAATAAAGAAGGCAAAGGAGGAGTCTTCAACGTTTATAACACCACAAAATATAGATGAGGCAATTAGAAAGGCAGTAGATACCATCGTGAACCATAATGTAGCAATCGATATTCATGGTAATAAGTACGAGGATAAGCCTGAAAACATACCATCCAAAGTAACAAATTAGAGAATAGATATGTTATATAATAAATTGCTTGTACAACAAGAGATGATTATCTTTAATAAACCTAGATCTTAGCCGTACTTATGCCTATTTTGTCCCTTGTTAATACATTCTTGTCTAATTCACAGAATATGTTTATTGAAAATGATCATGTATAATGCATTTGTAATATACAATAACAAAAATTTCTGTAAACACATCCATTCAAGTTTTTTAAGCATATGTTCTTCGCAATACGGTATGCAGGCACTGCCGTTTAATTATCTCTGATTTCATAGCCTGTGTTTCCATACTGTTACAACTTATATACGTAGCACACGCGTGCCCGATTCTTTCCACTTTTTAACAATCTAATAATGTATTATCGTCGTACAGTTTCACGCAAGAACGTTTTACGAGTAGAACTTCATTTTATGTAATAAATAATCCTCCTGTATCGACGATAATCACAGACGGTAATTTGTAATTCGTTTTAGCGGTAGCCACCGAGACACCGGTAACTCCGGCGCCGTAAAAATCTACACCTGAATGAGATTGTGTTTTCGAACGTGTGGTTTTAAAATATTTTTATGCGATTCTACTTGCACATTATGTACCGCGACGTGGTTTGTTAATAATAATTAATTACTTTTACATTTCGTACATATTCATAACGCTCCATGATGTAATCGTATCGTCGAGATCTTTGGCTTGAATATAGACAATTTGAGATTTAAAAAAAGAAACGAGAGGTGACAATTTCGTGAGAATTCCGATGCGTATGATTAAACGTGGTATATTATGAAAAATGATTCGCATTTAAGTTCAGCTGTAAAGCCTAGTAAAAAAATCTATTATAATCTACTATTTTACAGTTCGTTCAAATAATGGATAGCAATGATAAATGTATAATTCTATTCCGATATTTATTGTACGTGCTTATGTATATATGCTCCTAAAGTTTAAGAACAAGTCTTTGAGTTTCAAAATCTGTAATTAATAACGAAGCCTTGCATTGAAACATATGTCGCTACATTTACAATGGAAGTGAAATCAATAATTATTAACGAATAATCACGGGAAATAATGATCGGTAACGAATTTCTTCGTCCGGGTTGCGCGTTCATTAAACGATAAAATTACGTAGGTATAAAACAATCGGTAAAAGTGTAGGCTTCGTCATTGAATTGTGACATGAAGCAAATTGGTAAAATTCTTAAGTAGCGAGTTATACTATGTATATATACTATCCGGACAAAAGTGAAAAAATTATATTAATATAATTATTAGTATTACTTATTATATTACTGTTGTCATTTCTCAATCGTAAACGTAAGTTACATAGGCGTTTTATTTACTTTTACAACTATCAGCTATGGTATCTTTGACATGAGACAGGGCTATTGCACTTCGATACCAGTTCACTAACGTATGTACGAAACTATCGTTCGGAGGCATCGTTTAAACCATCGTATGAACACGTTTGTAGAACATATATATATCATTTGCAAAACGTCCGAATTTCGTCAATTTCGTTTCATATTCTATCCGAGAGATCTATTACAATTATTCCTGAACGTGTCAATTTCTTTCTCCTTTTTACATTCTACCTTATGTCCTCGTACTACAGATTTAATTTAGCTTAATTTAGATGTACAAATTTTCTTCGTTATTCTGGATCTTGTAAAATCTATGGATATAGGACGTACTGAAGCACCACAATTTGAAGATGTGTTGCATTCGCATCGTGTGAGCTTGGTAAAAATATAGGATTTATAAAAATTCTTAGTCCTGTTCATTATTCTGTGTACGGTATAATATATGAAATTGATGGCACATGTGTTTCTAAAGCGAACTTGGCGATTTTAAGTTATGCTTAAACACGATTCTCTTCCCTCGTTATTTGAGCTTCGTATAGACAAAAAAATTGATGGAAATAACGTTCCGTGTATTTCGTCGTTAAAATACAGTTTGCGTAAAAACTTCTTTTTCGCTTCGCGTAGTCATTCATTAACAAATGCACATCCCTCCGTTATTTCTACTGTACAACATTTTTTTTCTTCTTCTCCCATCCCTTTCCGCTCTCTAATTAAAACGTGTCTTTTTTTTAATGATGTTAATAGACTACCTCTTTTCAACCTTGTTCCTCTCGCACAAGGTGTAACACATAAATTTCTCACGATAATAATAAAACATTTCACAATAACTCAATATCTTCTTAATCAAGAATAACTCATTCTACATTTATCATAATTATCAATGCGCATACACACGTGCTTATATATATATACAAAAATCTATTTTGCGCTCGATGAGACTGATCTTGATCAAGTAATAATACAAGAAATGTAAGGACAACATGAACACAAACAGCTAAATAATCTCTACTCAGTTATAACAGAGAAGCAAAAATTTCGAATACTATGGCGCAGTTCAATGAATAAAAACAAGCTATAAAAGACTTTTCTCTTTTGCTTAGAGTAAATTACGAAAAGATAATGTCGGTATGCGTACATATACATATGCGCTCATATATGTATATACGGGTAGGTATAAAATTTGGTCAACTTTTCCTCTGTATGATAATGTTATCAAATATAGCGTATATATATATATATATTATAAGAATATTTTGTACCAATATAGAATAATAAAGTGGTTGATAAACAGTAAGTATAATTATTCAACAAGTACTACATGGTAATAGTAGTAACACTGGTACTAGATAAGAGACGGCTAAATTAAAATTTACATAAAAACATGATCAGTTCAATCAACAGAAGACTGCACCACGTTATCGTTTTGTCTCGTTTACCAACAACTACGCTAAGAATTATAATAATACTAACTATCAAATTAATTTATGTCCTTACAGCAGGGAAAGTAATGGTAAAAAAGAGGAGACACGAAACATCATTATAAAATCAAACACTGCAGGTATTTAGGTAGTGATACTTTTTGGTTGTAAAGTATAAAACAGATGACAATACAGAAGGTAGTTCTAACAACATTCCATCAAACTACTGTCAGTACAACCGATACAGATATAATAAAAATATGCCTCCCTAACGCGATACATACTTTTCTCAATATTCAATTGCTCCCATTAATGTTTCACTATGCGAACGCCCACTCGTCTCCGACTCCCATCCTGGTTACACGCTACGACCTTTTTGACACTATAGATTTATAGAATGGCTTATATATATATAAAATTTATCGTTACTATTTCTACGTGTTAAAGCTGTTATCCGACAGTACTTTGACAACTATCGCATTGTTAGAAAACCTTCCTACTGTGCACATATATAATCCATCCTTTCACCGTTGGTTGTATTTTCCGACATAAACACTGTGTTTAAAACTTGTCATTGTTCTTTAAGTAGGATATATGTCAATTATGCTATCTTACAAAGCTAATCTCAAAAAACGAGATTGTGACTATTAATGTTTCCGAAAGTATCACGTTTTAACCCACGCATTTCGCTGAGCTCACCAGGCCATGCCATGGAAAATGTATTATTTCCCCCCCTTAAATCAGATAGCGACTGCCTATTATAAAATAGAAGCCTATCACCCTACCTTCATTTCTTTCTGTAGATGCGCTTCCTTCTTCTTAAAAAATAATTTTTCATAAAGAAAAATAATATCTTCTTCGCGAAACGTTTGTACGTTGACGGTAATGCAAGGCCGTGGCACACACTTCATTCTATGCGATAAATCATGTGTGGAAAATATATAAAAGATCTCAATATAGATCTCGGGATGTTTCCTGCCGAATTTAAAGATCACACTGTTTCCGTTCGAAACATTATCCGCGATGATTTTCTTATAAAATTTCTCACGATACAACACAATATTGTACGCGTACACGTTTTATACATTTTTCACACTTAACGCAGAGTTTGTAGCGATGTGATGTCTTTTGTAACGTAGATATTGTCCAAAATTAAATAAAATTATTCAATTCCCCGTGGACCATCTATTGGCATCGTATGTAAAACTTCATCTAACAACTGAAGGGCTCGATGTAAGTGCACCTGTGTTCAACACATATCGAATTGAATATCTCAACGTATCGTAAACCAACTTGCAATTAATGGAGGCACAGATAAATACCTCTATCCAGCATGGTGTCTCCTTTATACTTTGCCGGGGATAATCGGGACCCCAACCTTTTACAAAACTCAAACGCAAAATGCAAAGTCGTCGGAGATCATCTACACCTATCCCTGCTGCTGCACTAAGACCTACACAGGATCGATGATCATAGATTAAATACTCTTAATATATTGTATAAACGAAATCGTGCGTATAATACTAACTTTTTGTAATTGGTGCTCCGTGCGTCAAGTGTCCTGCCACGGCTGCGGCTTGTGCCGCCGCTGCCGCTTGGGCAGTAGCCGCCTGCCCTCTCATTTGTTTATGACACTGCCGAAGATCAAACACTTTAATATACGCGGAAGGGTAAATTTTATGCACAGCATCCCCGGGCGCACGACCTGCCTCTCTGTCTAAATAGTAAGACTGTACAAAGACACTATGTTCGCTTTGGCATCTCAACCAAACGTCTCCCTCGCCCCTTAAATCTAATACGACTCCTTTTCCTAAAAGGTTCAAGACACATTAGAAAATAAATATTGCGAACAGAAATTAAATGCGAAATATACAACATACCTATGTGAAGACGAGCTTTCTCACTTTGTTCTGTTCTGTGTACATTGCTCAATGCTCCTAAACAAAATCTATTACCGCCGCTCGGATCTACGTATCCATCGACGGTCACAGTAGGGCAGCCGCTGCTTACTTTAAACGTTTCCCCTACTTGAGTATCTAATTCAAAGTATCCAACGGAACACCAATATTCCGGCGCTGGTTGTGTAGATAACAAACCGCCGATGTTACCACCTACTTCGCCCCCATGACCGCCCCCTAAAGAATGTAATAATTAAATAAGCAACGTTAAGACGATAGAACGAATGTCGCGTTCGTATCAACTTACAGTAAGATGTTGGGTGAAGGTGTCTATGGTCTGGAGGCTGCATACTTTGAGTATATGTGAGAGTATTAGGTCCAGTCCATTGAGGCGCGCCTGAATTGTAAGCAGCTGTACCGACTGGAAATCCATTTGGATGATGCAAGTGCACGGGTGATACGGGAGAATTTTGACCTTCACCTATCGATACAGTTAACGTAAGATTTTATAGATATAAAGGTTGATAAAGTGATAGTACCTAACGTCGCTAATGCGTCAACGGTAGGAGGCTGATTAATATCCTGTGGCGGTGTATTTGTTCCGTAAAACGTTTCGGTAGATTGTCCTTGCGTAGGGCTCAGCATCTGTGCCCCGTTGCCTCCGCTAGATGTACTCAAGGGCTGCTGTTGGCTACCTACGGTGTGACTCATTGGATGTACTACTGCTGCAAAATCAAATGTAACTCGTACACAATACAGGCAACATAACATAAACATATCAATTATTCTGAAACTTCGTCTGGAAATAATCACTATAAAATTCAAAAAAAAAAAATAGCAAAAGCAACGGAAATTTAACTAGCCAGTAGATAGAAAATAGAATATAAGAAAGCATTCTATTATATACGTACGATGATGAATGTTACGTGTCGTAGGATGATGAGGTGTAGGAATCCAGGTTTGTCTGGGACAATTATTGTCATCCAATTTATTGTGTGGATTACCACCATTATTCCCTCCCCCATTACTGCCAAACACACCCTCACCACTAGCTGTGCCAAACAATAAAAGGAAAAAAAAAGAATGAAGCTAAAACGAGATCAAACTGGCAATGCAAAGTAATTCTAAACGCGACGGCAACATCAATAAGAAATTTGCAAGAAATGCATAAATCATATAATATCACAACATTGAGGCTTAATCTTATATCGTATGTAATTTACTCCATTCCTACCTATCATATGATTCTTATCACATAAACATGCCTTATTTTTAAAAATATCAACACACTCCATATACAAAAACTTGTCTATCAATAATATTATGAAAAATATCTTGTAGAATTTCAATGTCTTCGTATACCAATAAATACTACAAGCATATATTCCTACTATATAATAACTAAACACAAAATTCTTATAATAGGTGATTATACTTAAAAAAATAAAGAAATAAGGAGAGTCTACTCACTTGGGTTGGGTGGTGCTAGGCCGGGTATGAAAGTCTGCTGTGATGGTTGAGTGTTGTTAGACGAGGTGGGTTGAGCAGGTGGATGATGTTGAATAGTCTGGTTCAACTCTCCGTCAACATCCATTGCGGACGCTACTGTTCCAGACGCAGCAGTTCCACCGCCGCCAACCGAATACTCATCTTTGACCAATCTACCACCTGGTCCCACGCCTACGCCCGACTGCAGAGTCAGTCCAGATAGGTCTGTAAAGAACGGGTCTGTGCGGGGAAACCAACCCATTCCATCATACACCAAGGCCACAACAATAAATCATTTACACTTATGGTGCTACAAATGAATGCACAAGAAGCTTTTGCAAGCGAAATAATGCGAATGAAATGACAATCGATGGAAGCGCATGATTTATCTATGATAACAAGTACGAAATATCATCCATAACATACCTATGCCAGGAGATACAACCCTCTCATAGTGATATGGGTTCACGCATACAGAATCGCACTTTAAGTCAAAAGCAAACTGGCAGTACTTGACATGTTTCAATTCGTTCTTGTGCAAATCTGGCCATCTCCAGATTCTCGCGTAAATAACATGCGGGAAACCCTTACGACCAGCTACTTGAAGCCTCCCATCCAGAGTTCTCTGGATCGTGACACATTTACTTGGGTGAGCTCCATTTGTTCCGCCAACCGAATACTCATCTTTGACCAATCTACCACCTGGTCCCACGCCTACGCCCGACTGCAGAGTCAGTCCAGATAGGTCTGTAAAGAACGGGTCTGTGCGGGGAAACCAACCCATTCCATCATACACCAAGGCCACAACAATAAATCATTTACACTTATGGTGCTACAAATGAATGCACAAGAAGCTTTTGCAAGCGAAATAATGCGAATGAAATGACAATCGATGGAAGCGCATGATTTATCTATGATAACAAGTACGAAATATCATCCATAACATACCTATGCCAGGAGATACAACCCTCTCATAGTGATATGGGTTCACGCATACAGAATCGCACTTTAAGTCAAAAGCAAACTGGCAGTACTTGACATGTTTCAATTCGTTCTTGTGCAAATCTGGCCATCTCCAGATTCTCGCGTAAATAACATGCGGGAAACCCTTACGACCAGCTACTTGAAGCCTCCCATCCAGAGTTCTCTGGATCGTGACACATTTACTTGGGTGAGCTCCATTTGTCGTAATAGCAGTTATCAAGCTATCCAGCTCGTCTCGTTTTTCCTTAGAACAAAGGGAAACGTGAATTAAACAAATTGCATGGTACGTTAAATACCTTTGAGCATTAGTATTTACTTTTAGTTTTTTCACCAAAGATTCAATGGCTCTTTTACTGAACCCCTCACTCTCACCACCCTGACGATGACACATGAGAGAATGGACTATACTCAAACATGCATCTGCACTGGTTGGTGCACTAGGAGCGATGCCTGTCATTTCTCTCACTGCATAGAAACATTTACATTGTATAACAGAGACTTGTATATTTACGTATCGAGAGACGAAAATTCGAAACGTTTAAAGAGAATAACATTATTCGTAGCTTACATTCTGGATTAGGTTGCATTGGGGGCGAGGGATACAGATGACCTCCCCCGCCCGCCAATCCAACCATCTCTGTGAAAGCCGTGGCGAATACCGTTCCAATTCTTCGATTGAGACACTATTCTTATCCTTAGCTTCGACGTGTTCAGATTTTTATGATTTACCATCTAGCAACGATCTGTTAGCCATGTGTCGCGTACGTAGACTCGCTGAAATTCGGAATTAGTTAAACAAAACGGAACTGATCGGCCGTAAAACATCGAAAGAACGCAGGACAAACCTTATCGGTTGATGAACAAATAGAAGTTAGGAATAACACGAAGTAACCTTAATCGAATCCCCTCACGATGACGTACCGTGAACTGACAGTTACTTCGAGTAGGACGCTGCTAGTTTTTTTCGGAGGTTAGATTGAATCGTTGCGACATCGGCTGAACCTGGTAGAACCGCACTTATCTCTAGTATCTAAATGCACAATTGGCAAAGCGACTAAAGCGCCAGACTATCACGCGCAAGTTTCAACGTTCGCAACCGCAATAAATAATCCTGCATCTTATTTTTATCCCCTTTTTCCTCTTATGAACCTCTAGCAAATCTATTCCGGCCCATTATAATAGTTCCTGATCGTTGCACCTCAACATTTCACTCAATCTAAGTCAAAACGAGAGACTTAATGTATAGGAAATTTCATTTGACGTAACGCATACCTCAGAGTGGTTTTTTAAGAGTTAACCCTTACGCAGGGGTGAAATACATATATATATATGAATTTATTTCAGTTCGATCCCCTCTTCACCGATTCTGATATCGCGTATTCTATACGATTCAAATGAATGTACTGATAAAAGCATAATTTATTTATCAATGTCTAATGATTAAAACATGTGTATACATAAAAAACCACTTTGCCTATGTTATGAGGAGAATAAATCTGCACACTAAAAGCAATATATAATGTATGGTATATATCATTTATTGTGTTTCATACATGAGGTAATTTAAAATTTGATGAGAAGAATATTACAGAAGTTTAAATGATTACGAAATACATAATTTCATGATTTAATTAAATAATGCGGATCTTCATTCGCATAAAACGCGAATCATTCACCAGGGGGTGTAACTCAGTGGTAGAGTGTCTGCTTCGCATGCTGAAAGTCCTGGGTTCAAATCCCAGCTCCTCCAGCCTATTATTTTTTCTATCCCAAATGAATTTGTTTAAACGTTGTGTCATATTTATTGTTCATTTCAACGTATTTACATTTACATAAATCACGTACACAATGCATAATAACAATTACGATATCGTAGCGGTAGTTCGAGAAGTAGATGCGCGTCCCGACCCATTGATAAGCACTTGAGCAGCAGGAGATATGGTAATTTCTAACCCAACCTAATCACTCCTGCGGCACTAGTACTTATGAACAGGTCAGGTTTTAATGCCCGATGCCATCAGGACGCTGTCCTCCGGTTAAAGTTCCCATTGACACCTTCGCGAAGCTGGAACGACGTTTCCTCTGATCCTGAAAATCAATCATGAACAATTCTTTTAAACGAACCGTTAATTTACGTTTGCATGTTAAAAAAGACTCTTTAGTACAACATGCCCACGTTTCGTTACAATTTAGCACGGGATTAGATAATCGGCAGAAGAGTAAGTACGGTAGCCATAGACATCGCGTGACACATTCACTGCGTGCACGCTGTAATCGTTTTACGAAACGGATATAAGTCTTAAAGTCAATTAAGTTAGCCTATTTATAAGATACCGCTTACTAATCGACACAGTATGGTCCGCAACAATTTCTGCGAATTGTAATTCAATCTACAATTAACACTTCCTTTACCTGTAACGAGTATAATCGTTTAAAAAGGTGTTTACGTTTCTCTATGGTCACAAAAATGGAGACAGATAATTGCGGTACCGATAGTAAGATAAGTTATAATTATTAGCCCGGACGTGGTACCGTACACTATATGTCCTGCAAACTATAATGATGCGATGACACACAGTGGTACTCATTGAAGCGACCTCGAGCAGTCATTAAAGTCGCCCACTATCGCAGCCTCTTTGTTCTTCTCCCTCCGTTCCTCTCTCCGAGAAGCGAAATTTCAAGCTTTACAGCATTCACCCTGTATTGGAACCTGTTGCCTATCTCTAACAGAAAACTGTTCGATATAAGTTATTCGGTTGTATCGTGCTAAATTATAATGTTTGCAAAACTCCATGAGCACTATTGACAATCTCGATTGATGTATCCTAATTATGATTGAGATATTGCTTTTGTCTTCATTATTTATTGAATAGTTGAGTGAGATTACAACGGATATTGAAAATTCTCAAAGTACTCGAACAAACGAGGGTCTATGGAGACGAGATGAAGCGAAGAATTATTGAACGTGGAATAATATCGTGCACGGAAATGCTTGCGTAGATAGAGAGCGGGAGCCTACAATCGAATCTTTGATTTCTTTGCCCCGCACCATTGCTTAACGCTTCTCGTTTCATCAAACACCGTATTCATGGTTCGCCCTCGTGGTATGAGTAGAGTTCTTCGGAACTTCAAGTCGATATTTACACAGTTAAAAAAAATTCGGAAAAACTACAAAGCTAAGTCATGTACTTTTCGTATCCGCTGAGATACGAGAGCGAAAAGAGTGTAAGTCCAATTTCGTTAAGAATGCAAAGTCCTCGGCAGCTGGAGAGGATTATTAGATGTAAGCCTGTTGGAGATTCAGTTGGACGCGTGGTCGTTTCGCCACGCATCTTGTGCGCGAAACGTGCACGAGTTTTTTCAGACGATCGTTCTTTCGCCGCGCCGCGCCGGCTCGAACGCACTGAATGAAAAAATGACTACTAGGATGGGGAGAACAGCGAGCGAGCAAATATAGCAAAATACAATGCGGTAATACTAAAATAGGAATTCGTGGAGTAACGTGAAATCATCGGAACAGAGAAACAGACTGCGAGATTCGAGTCGAGGAAAGAGCGAAGAAAAAAGGGGAAAGAAGGAAGAGGGGAACAGCACCATCAATTAACGCTAATTTCTGTTAATGTCGGCTCCCTCTGGGTGTTCGTGAAATAGCTCATCAACTTATTAGGCTACGATGCGAAAATTGTGGGTGGATGGCAGAAGAAGTTCTGGGAAGCGAACGAGACAAAAACTCGATCCCCTTCACATTCAAAACGATACTTAACAAAAATCATTACCGCTCGAGGTTCACGCGTTTCTTGTCAAAAATTCACAGAGCCTCGAGAACCGTGGCCTCTGTTCTGCCCCAGGACTGAAAACTGTTCTATTTTAAGAACGGCAAGTTTCGAATCAAGATCCAGATAATTTACGACTTTTTTTCACAGCTGCAACTTTCGATACAGAAATATTACATCATTGTCGAACGGGATGCGCTACGATAGAGCTACAAGGAAAAATGAGCTGCCGCCAAGGAGAGTGAACGAAAGTTTGATCTCGTTCATATTTGGACTTTCTTCGACCCACGTACTCTCCATGTTTTATACTATCGTTGGAGCGGGGTCAAGAAGTCCATGAAGATAAAACCGAGCACGCGTTGCGTGTTACTACATTTTCAGAATAACGAAATACCTTCTCGAATTACAAACCCGTCGTCTCGTCGTAATCTGTTAATAGCAAGATCTATCATCATTCCAGCACATTATTGTTAGTACCAGTTATTCGCAATTTATTCAGATTACGTCGTTTCGGTAATTGACCCACGCGTAATCATGACAACTATCCATTTCTTATCCGTTTCTCCTCTTGATTTTATGGTTTAGTATAGTAAGTGTCGGGTTAAAATGTTAGAACGATACTTTGCGGCGTTATTATTATATGTGCGGTCGCATGTGATCTCGTTTCTCGGGTCTTGTAAACTGACTACGGAAAACATTATCGGGATCAACGGAGTCATATCAATTCTTAAACTTACAGCTAGACAAAGAGGAAAGGGCTAGAGCTAGAAGAATTACTGTTGAAATGCTTAACGTATATTGAACAATCGGTTGAAGATAAGTAACTGTTCTCGATCAATGTATGGACGAATTTTTGTTAGATTAAAGAACATCTCACGCGAAATGCTTATCGGGTCTGACATTAATCGTCGATTTTGTTTGTGCAGTTATATTTAGGAAGGAAATAAGAATAAAGTATCTCGTACATGTGTATGCATATCTAATGCGTACAAACAATCTGAATCCATGACGCTGAACAATTTTCCACGTAACCACGTGAACGTTCTTTGACGAAACTACGAACATACAATAGATTACATGCGAGTTCTAGTTATTCCGAACGGTGAATGTAATATTGTTTAGACTGCGATTGACGTATGATTAATATGTTTTACTGGACTGTGTACGATGTTCCGAGAAATCGTGTCTGGCTTGACCGAACAATCGGAGGAAATCTCATGACCTTTAACTTCTATGTGACACTATTAGCCATTGATGTGTTCTTCCGCACTGTAGTAACTTGGTATGCTTGACTCTTCGGAATCACAAATTGTCCGTTACGATTCTGCAAAAGAGCCCGAACCTTTTAGTCAACACCACACTTGCCTTTTAACAGATTCCGAGGAGAGTACCTAACGATACCGAGGCTCGATCGGTCAACGGAAAGTTGAGGAATACGTATACACGACGATCACAAGAAACGTAATCTCGAGGGATCGAAATACGAACCGTCACTAGGAAAGAATGAGTTTTATCATACTCACAGTACGCATACAGAAAAATACGTTTCGTTTCAAGCTTTTTCACGTGCTCGCTTTTGCACAGATCCATCCCGTAATAACTCCCCGAGTAACCAACCGTTCCTTCCAATTGAACAAACTCGTTCAACTCGGTAAAGACAATTTTAAACATTCGGAGGAATTTGACGCGTCTGATATGATGAATGCGCGAGCCCGGTCTGAGACAATTAAACGATCGCGTTCGGTGGGCTCGTGACAATCGTTCTGCTTTTTCTCGCACGATTCGTTTGTTACCACGAGAAAACTTTGTTATGGGAAAAGCGAAAAAACGCGCCCGCGCGCGCGCGCGCGTGATCGGGAGCGAGACACACGCGCCGCGACCGCAGACTGACGACTGTGCGATAAACTGTTCTTGATTGACTTAATATAGTCGGACGAGCGCTGTAATTGGCCGCTCCTTGCCGCGCGGGAAATGATTGGTCAATTTAATCCTAGAAGCACGGTGCATTAAGCATTCAACCAGCGTTCAGTACCTATTAACGGTTCGCAAGAGAGGCACTGCCACTGCCACCGCCATCGTTTTCTGCGCTGTGCGATGGTACACCCAGTCACGGTGGTGGTGTACATGCTCTTTCTTTATCATCTTCTGCATACTATGGTCCTCTCACCGCGTAACCCTGTCTTTCTCCCTCTTTTTTTTCTCTCTCGCCATCGTTCCAAATCAATTTATCAATTGAAATCAGTGCCGGACAGTGAAGAATCGCGTCACTCAATGGTCTGGCAACCGACGACGGGCAATATGCGTCTCCCCTGCCTTCCACTGCTTGTTATCAAACCATTCACCGGCTTACCGAATCCTCCGCTAGATTCTCTCTATGACAGTGCTTTTCAACCTTCATTCACCGATCGAATTACCGAGATGCCATTCGCAATCGTCGCCGAACGGAAACGCGAATCCACCGTGGAAATGCATGCAACGCGAGAATCATCAAATAAAACAATGCACGACGTTCTAATAAACGATAGGGAAACGTATTTCAGACTCAATACATAATTAGATATATCGTAAATAATTATTATGACGTGTTTAACTTTATTTGATTGGTTACCATTTTAAAAATGGCTACGCGAGTCATAGGAGATACTTCTAATATCGCATATTATAAAATATATTTAATAATATTACTAAAACAGAATAATAATGATCAGACTAACGTATAAATTATGATTAAAATACAGTACTTCGTATATGTTAATACAACAAATAATTATACGGTTTGTAATCGACCTTGATTTGACATCCCTGCTGTTGGCTGCAGTGTTCTTTCTAATTCAGAGGGGCAGTATTTAGCGCGAATTAGTGAGCTCGATTTTTGGATATATTTCACAGTCAAAGTGGTCCTGTGAGTAGAATTATGTTATCAAAAGACGTGTTAGTGATCCGTTTAACGATTGTGCCATGATGGGAAGATTGGGATTAATTATAAATAGTAAAAAGTCTATTGGCGTCTACGAGGGTCTTTAGAAAAAACGTTTATGGAACATGGCCGAACGTTAATCCAGCTTATCGTAAGTACCAAATTCATTGCTAAATTCAATTTCACTTACTAACATTTCGCGAACATCGACGTTCGACGTGAATCCGTGGACGTTATTGCACCTCTGTCTGAAAAGTAATCGTGCCGAGGTGATTTTCTATGCCATCACCTACGGCACTACTACTTAGCAGAAAGATTAGCGAATTAACGAGGCCTGGCAGCTTTTCTCCGGTTCTTCTGTGCTCGACAATTGCGGGCTGACTGCGTTAGATGAAATGCAGGCCCAAATATATACGCGGGGATGGGACTAAAGTCCAAATTTTCCTTTGGCCCACGACTTTTCCTTATCGCGTTCAACGTCGATTTTCTCGACGGCTTCAGATTCTAATTATGCCTTTGTCTCCTCATTGAAAATAACAATAGCTGATTTTTCGGTGCAACGATCCACGTGCCGACACCTGTTGAGAAGATAGTTTAATTTGCGAACGTAGCAACGAGCGTGCTAGTTTTCCGCCCATTGTTACGGTCACAAATCGAAATATCTTCGTTTGCGTTCACTGTCATTTGTTCTAGTTTAAAACAGGGACAATAATTACGTATTTTGTACCTCGCAACATGACATTTGAAATATTATTGTATAAACGTGTATGCGGAACGCAGGAAGTTAAAATGCTTCATGGATGTGCCAGTTCAAATAGTTGTAATCACCGTGTGAATCATCGCTGGTAAATGGTTTCCAGTACCTCTATTGACAAATATGTTTGGACATTGTGCTGTTAAAGCAAATAATAATAATTGGTCGAAGGTCTACGAGTAGGTCCGCCCGTGCAAATTGACGAAGAATGACGGTAGTCATGCAGGGTTTAATGGAGGAAAAGGACAGCTCACTGATTAATGCGTGCACGCGGTGTGCCCCTATGCGCTCTTCTGCACGGCCGTCAGCTTGCACTTTGAAATAGTAGTTTGGTCATTCCGTGATAATCGTTCGCCCCTGCGTGGATAGATTCACGCACGATTTTCTCATGCGGGTCCATTTTACTGATTTAAACCAACGTCAGCACGCGACGTACCTTTTATTAGGATACAATCCCTGTTACGTGGCCTTTTCTGTCGTTCCATTGTTCATCGATTAGGCGAGCCTCGGGCTACATATTTAAATAAAACGTGAACAGTCCCAGCGGCTTTTCATCGAATCTTCAGTCTTAAAATGTAAATTCATTCTCAGATCAATAGCTTCGGTCAATATCTTTTGATAAAGCTATCACATATGTTAATTACCCAATCATGTCGATATTCTTGTCTCGATAATAATCTGTAGATATTTTTTGGAGAGTACTTACATCTGGTTCGAAGGTCTTCGTTCTAGCTTAATTTTCGTGTTATTTTATTACACAGAACTGACACCCATGGGACAGTTTTCTTATTCAATACCTATATGTCGACGGTTTAAGCAGGAATGAGCTATGCCGTCGTAACATATAAAAGCGACACGTGCACAGGTGTTTTTTGAGATCATATGTGCCACATATGCTTCGGTAACGACATCGGTTCTCTGCTTACAAAGCAGCGTACATTTCATTTAACCCGAAATTTTCGAAATTCCTGTATAACGTGTGACAATGATAGGATTCGATTACAAGTTCTTAATTCTTTGTTACATCATGAACGTTAACTGCGATCTTTGGGTAGTAATGTTTAAATATGAAATATCTTGGCAGACGTTCACGGTGAGATTGGATTCGGGGATAGTCTGAGTGAAATTCAGTAAATTTTCCCTGGATTTCCAGGGAAATTCATGATTGAACGAGGGAATGGGCCCGGCCGACCAATTTAGAAGAGTTTATTAAATTGGGTAGAATGCTGTGCGTAGGCCTACGCCGGATACTCGGAGAATGAATCTCATCCAACGAGAGGAAGTTCGAATTAACTCGAGCCACTGCCAAGGGGGTACAGCAGAACCCCATATACCACAAACTCTTGTCCCATTTATTCTTTGCACATTTGTGTGTCACGTACGCGTAGATCGATCGATTGAAATAAAAAAGTTCCGAGTACGTTACGGCTAATTCGAATTTAGCCGAAAGGGGATAATAAAGAATCAATAAAATTTACGTAATAATAAAGTTCAAGAGTGCAGAATGTAACTGAGAATTAAGACTTATTAGAATCATTTGACCCTGCTTCTTATAGAGTACATACTAAGACTTTGATGAGTTTATTTTATCCCGGGTTGGTGGGGCGGGATGCAGGAAAAGAGAAGATAGATAGTAACACACGTCGAGTCGATGGAGGAGAAAAGATAGGAACGTATCTCGTGCATCGCGCTACTCGAATTATAGCACTTTGACACGATCAGGCTCGATGTAGTATTCGATCTGCGTGGGCGTTCATGCGAAATGAATAATTACCCACGGGCTAATATTGTTATTTTAAGATTCATCATAAAATTTATTTCACGGTAAAATGTACAAGAATATACAGGATATTGGGAACATTATTTATATTTATACTGAATTTTTACAAATGACAGTAGTGGAATGTATAATACTTCATCCTCGTTCGCAAATAATATCGACCACGCTTGGTTCCATTAGAACTGGTTCCAAACATCTATGTACAGCGCTTCCAAGTATCTCGTCCAGTAAAAAATGAACAACACTGAAAACAAACCTCGATATACAATTGTCTTTGGTTTAAACAGTATTACTCACTTTTCATCCGAAACAAATCTCCACAAATAGAGTTGTAAATAATGAGTGTCGACTTGTATTTGCTGGAGTCCGTATTTACTGAACGTTCGTAATCTGACACACTCTAGGAAAGTCTGAGAACAAAGAGAGAATCTTTATCATAAGTTTCGAACTGGTCGTATAGTATCGAACGCATAAAGTATATTGCGTAGTATGCGAGAGAACAAGGTATCCTCGCTTGGCAAAGTGAATAATGGCTGTGCTATTTTATCATTCATTGTAACTGGTCGACAGCACCTGTTTTTATCGCGGTACCGTGCCTGCTAAAAGTATCTTACCTTCAAACTTATCTTGATGATCCCTGTAAGAATCGAAGCTTTATTGAATTGTACCGACGAGAAGATCTCGATACGTTCCGAAAATAACTTGTGGATATTCGTCACTAACGACGAGTCCATATGACTAGGCGTGTACGAGGACCAGCTAGATCTGTAGTGATGCCTCGATACACTCACGCTAAAACGAATAGTTAATTTATTGGAACGTTGTTCGTGAACGATTTCAAAAATGTTTTACCTATGAGTTTTCCTACTGCTATCGCTGCTCCGGTCAACTTGACCGTCGGAGTCGTCATACAACGCGGCGACTTGAGTATCGATTAACGTAACATTTTCTACGACCCTTTTCATTACTGCTCTAACTGTCCTTGGTTCGATCGTGTGTAACCAGTCCCTCGTTTCAACCGATTTCCTTAACATCTGCGACACCGCTAAGCCTTGAATGCGAACGTAATGGTTTAATAAGTTTTGAGCTGCTTCTTGGAACTTGTCGCATATCTCCGACTCGGTAGTGATTACGTTCTCAGACGATGTGTATTGATCAATATTGAACAAATCATCCATGGTATTAAGCTATAATTAAAAAAATGGATGAAGATGTTCTGTAATCAGTCGTCTTAGCGTTGATTAAACAATTATTCATTATACCAAATATTTGACGTTATTGTCTTTGAACTCGATACACATTTTACTTAGTAAGAGTAACAGAGTAGGTGGGAACTTTGGGGCATCAGAGCCAGTACAAAATCCGCTCGCAGTGACCACTATATAATGCAAAAATCCAACAACTAGGCCTTCTCTAACTTCGTCTACACAAAAGTTTTGAAGGAATTGCGTTTTTAAGCTAAAAGATAAATCTGGTTGTAAAAACACCTGAAAATTGAAGATATATTTTAAATCCATCCGTGATGAACATTTGTGATCATGAAAGTAAAAGACAAACCAATAAGTCCTGTAGAACACCTTTAACTTTTTCGATAGTAGGGATTATGAGTAATGATTGAAGTTCTGCCAAGCTACTATCTCCTTCTTGAGAAACTTTCGTTGTTAATATTTGCTTCACTTTACCAAGCGTTTCGTTCAAATGAAATTTCAAGCTCTCCAAATGATTACGACACTGTTTTCTACCAGCATTGATTACGATATCTGTACCTATCCTATAAAATAGCAATAGCTATTTTAACATATATTTTGTATTTGATTTTCTGCCAAGTTACCTGGCAAAGTCTGCTTCTCTGCAGAGCATATTCATAGCTTGCAATTTCCGATGGAATTTATCGAGTGCTCGAACTAAGACAGCCGTATCCGCTACGTTCTCTACTCGTTTCCCGATTAGATCGAAGTATTTTTTCATGTTTTTCATGATAAAACTGTTTAAACGCACTAGGGCTTTTGTATCAAAATCATCAGCGAATTCGTTATCCTCCGATAGCGGTCGGTTTATGAACATATCGTTGTAAGATGCAACTATCAGACACAGATCGCTAAGAAATCCTGAACTAGCCATATCCACAAATTCGATGATATCATTTTCATACATATCCTTTAGAACATCCAATTGCTCGTTTAGTCTTTCACTTGCGTGTGTTAGGAATTCAGCACACAAAGAATCAGCTGGTTCTTTTAACTGTAATAGAAGATCTACGTTTTCAGCCAAAGATTTAGTAGATGCATCCCTTTTATGAAACTGCATCCTGAGTCTTGATTTTAATTCTTCTACGATATCCTCACAGTCTTTCTGTATTCCTTGGAAGGATGGCATATTGCCGTACTGATTCAATACACGTTGGGCATGAATGTAATCTTGCACTGCCTAAGAATATATTTCTACTTAGTATACTGAAAGGAATTATAATATCATAGTTTCGGCAAACCTGTGCATAATTCTCTTCATTCATTTTGTCCTTCAAATTGCCAGGCAGTTTAAAGAGAAACTGTAGCTTCTTTAGCAATGCATGGACTGAAGATAGCTTAGAAATTTGTTGCCTGGTGCCATGTAATGTTGAGGAGATCTGTTCTGAGAATGAGGTGATACTATCCATGTTTTTTGCTAACGAATCCATGCTCTCTTCCATTTCTTTGAAGTCAGTTTTCATCTAAATAATGAATGAACTAGTTAAATTTGTTTTAAATGTATCATTTTAAACTTTCAAGAGAGCTTACCTTCCTGATAGTGTCTGTGGCAGATATAAACTTATTATAATTTTCATACACTAAAGTCTGCATATCAGAATGCAGTATTTGTGTATTTTTTATAATATCTGCTTCGTGGTCCATAATTTGTTTTAATGTACATTCCTGCATAAAGAAAAAAAAATCTTGTAGTGTCAAATTTGAAAAAAAGAATGTAAATTTGGAGATGTACTTACTTTCAATAATTTTTGAAAATACATGTCAGGATTAAAATGTTGTCCATTAATATCATACGGATTGCTCGAGTTCTCAGCGGTTTTATCCATTTTTTATTGAGGTAAGAGACGGTTTGACAGTAGATCTTTCAGTTAGGTTAGTCCCCTGCCAAGTTACAGATGGTATATTTCAGTTTATAGAAAGCTAGGTAAAAACGCTGTAACGAGTAGCATAACCTTTTGCAAGGTGCACGAAAAGCGCAACAAGTGCAATAACAGACGTGTATTTTAAATATTTACTTGTAAATGAAAAGTATTCGAAAGTAAATAACGAAACATTACGATCGTCTTACTATTGTTGCGCTTCGTGGGAGCTTGTGATACATCGAGTGCATGTAGAATATCAAAGAGAATAATGAAGGGGTTATTGTATCTTATCACGGAGATTTATTGCTCAAATATCGTCAAGTTGCACCATATACAAAAAGATTATGAAAAAATAATTTAACTGTTAGCTGTGGCGATCAAGCAACAGTCAAAAAACTCTCGATTTAGTTAGAGTTATTTCCCCTGAAATTGTGCGAAATGATATTGTCTATTTGACGAAAGTGCACGGATAGAGAATAGTATTAAAAAATGCCTCATCCGTGTATCGTATGCGGCCGTTCGCGTATGAATCCGAGTAACAAGGAAGAAGAGTACACGTTCTTCGGGTTTCCTGTAAACGACGAAGACCGATGTAAAAAGTGGCTGGAGTTTTGTTGCCGCGAGGATCTGTATAAATTGACAAAAAAACAGTTGCTCCAGCGAATGGTCTGTTCCAAACACTTTGAGCAAGGTGATTTCATAAGCGATCATTTGTCCTACCAAGACAAATTAAGTTGTATCGCAGTACCCTCGATCTATGATCCTAAACAAAGTTTATACAACATAACCTGTGTGCTGTGCAATCGATCTCGTCGGGATCCACCAGGTTTAGATTACGACGGCGCGACCTTTCATCATTTTCCCGGCGAGGAATTCCGATGCCTGAAGTGGCTCGATTTCGTCGGGGTAGATTCGTACTATAGATTGACGAGAAAGGAAATCTTGTTCTGTTACATTTGTTCGAAACACTTTGACCAATCTCAGTTTATGCCTGGTTACAAGAACAGATTAGTAGATAATGCTGTTCCTAATATTAGAAACCCTGATCTGATGGATGGATCTGAACAGTATATTATGGAATTTCCATCTGAACCCAAATATATCTCCTCTGAGAGTACCAAAAAATTAGATCCTCTGCCACCAGCTGTGCTGGAAAGTCAAGCATGTGCTGCTTGCGGAAGATCAAGATCTGATCCGAGAAATAAAATTGAAAGGTACAAGTTCCATCCCTTTCCTGCTTATGAGATTGGTAGATGTCTAAGGTGGTGTCACTTTCTGGATAGAGAAGATATATTAAAGATGTCTCCAAATCAAATAAGAAAGTTAGTGCTTTGTTCTAAGCATTTTGAAAGTGGGCAGAACTTTCATAAGATAGGACCATGTGATGCAGTACCAACTATAAAAGATGTGTCGCAATCAAACATAGTCAGTTTACCAGAAAATGTGAAAGATGAACAAGAGACATTAGAAGAATCAAATTGTACCAATGGAGCTAAAGGAATTAAGAAGCAAGGTTTTTCGAGACCTTTAGTATCTAGTAAAAAGCCAAAGGTAGATAACAAGCCTACGCCACTAGCGAAGAAGCGTGGGAAATGCAGAAGGCCAACTGTTATTAACATTCCAAGGCCTGACCCAAATAATCCTGAGAATCGTGTGATAAAGAAATTACCACTTCCTCCTAATTCCAATTGGAAGATTCAAATCGCGGATCAACTTCAACCTATAACACTTGCAAACCCTATTACACCGAATTCTATTGCATCAAATATTGCTAATGTGCAAGGAAGCATAAAGAAAGTGATTCTGCCATTTGCTACTGACATATCAAATTTAGGTGCCCCTATCCCAGTACATAGTTTGTCTAGCATTCCACCGGGTTTACTGATTAAAATAGACCTTCCTGAGCAAGAGCAGCAAGCACAAGCCAAAACGAGTAAGAAACGAAATAAGTTGAAAAGTGTGCACACTCCTACTACTTCGAACGAAATTGATTTAAGACAACAGGTCTGGTTGAAGAACGGCGAGAGGTCAGATACATTGACAATTGTAAAACATAAACAAGAGACTGATAAGAATTTAGCTGAATTTCTGTCATCTTCTTTGGAAGATACTGAAGATAAAATGACTACCGAAGAGTTGGAAGGACAGGAAGAATGTATATTACCACATGCCTTGGAAGTGTTAGATGAAGAAGTAGAGAATGTGAAAGAAGCACTGTATGATGGCTTCGAAGAAGTTGAATGTTTACCACCGAAACCGCGGAAACCTGTGAAACGTAAAAAAATCTCAAGGACGATGAGAAGAACAATATTTCCTATTAGACATGAAGTGAAATATTTTTTACGAAAATTAGCACCACACATGCATAGGCTACCTAGACGAACCAGGGCACAGATAAAGCTTTCAATTGTTAATATGGTAATTGATCACTTGTAAATTTGCTGGATATATAATAGTATGTATTTTTAAGGGTATACAATTAAATATAAATACTTTAAACATCAATGCACATTACAGTTACTTATTATAAGAGACCAGATATATAGTCTTCAAAAGTGATAATTAAAATATGTTATTTTTACTACATATTTATAATATGATGGTGATAGGCATGATAATAATAGATTGATAAAGAATACGAAAAAGTTCTGTAGAGTACAAATCATGTTTACAGTACATTCTATAAACATTTTTAAGTATAATTTGCTTTTATTATTGTTGAAATGTACTATTTTAGATAAAGAGATGTTGCACTGTTACGAGGGTTTATAAAGCTAGACAACTTAGTTTGAAAATTGGCGGAACAATTATTGTTATATTTAAAATTTTTATGGTACAATGACGCAAATTTAAATAATATATGATTAATGCGATCATACTTGTATCTACTTGTATGTATATATATGGTGTATATAATTATATGAATATTTGTGTATAGAGATTGCAAAGTAAAGCGTGTAAAGGGTTTTGTTGCGCAATAAAATTTCC
>SHCU01000129.1:12127-26210 GCA_004307685.1 Ceratina australensis | reverse complement strand
CGGTTGCACCTGAAAAGAGAGAGAAAGAGACATAAATTTTTATGAAAAGGATCAACCAAAATCCCCTCATAGCTGTCTATCTTTCAAATCTCACCTCCTCCGCGTTCCCATTCTCGGTGATCTTTTCTGGATCTTCCGCCTCTCTTCGCAGCCTGCTGTATCTTCTTGCCCACGGTAATACCATTAATACTTCGGGCTTGTTAGGTAACATCGCTTCTTTCGAATTCGCGCTCTCGTTACTTCTTTCACTTCCTTCTTCTGCCCTCGAGTTATAAAGTACTTGCACGTTGGATGCATCCCACCTCTTTTCTGATCCCGTCGAATCTGATTCCACGCGATCCCCCGATAGTTTTCTATACGGATTTCTTGTACCGACAATTGGATTCGATTCCACGTATTCAGGAATATCGCCGGATCCCGTCGACAAGCCAGTTTCATCGTGCATTTTATCAACGGCGATCGCTTCGCTTGAAATATTAATGGAAGCGGTCGCATCGGGAGTCGGCTCGGAATTTTCATTTAAATACAACTGATTACGAGTTTTCTCGGGCAATTTAAAATATTCCTCCTCGGTGCTCGTGTTCCTTCGTTTCCGAATCTCCGCTAGTTCTTGCGAATCTTCGTGAACACCGTCCTCAGTTTGCGTTTCCTCCTTCGCAGAATCATTTCCATAGTTTCCAGTATCAGGCACCTCGGCAGAATCGTTCCGAAAGTTCTCGGAAATTTCTCCGACTTCTTTAGCTTCGTCAAACTGTTCCTCCCCCGTGTTCTTCGAAATCGAACGCATCGAGTTTTGCTTTTTATCCTCAACTACGTTATACCCTGTCAATCTTCTGTAAAGTTCCTCGGCGGTTCGCGAGTCAAGGTTATCGATCAGAATTTTCAAAAGCTCTCCGGTATACATCGACAAATCTCGAGGGTCTCCAATCTTATCCTCCCGCCTGCGCTGTCGAACAATCTTGTAAGGTCTGTACGAGTAAGGTTCCCAAATGATTTCATAATTTTTCGAAACGCTCCTCGGATACATCGCCTCCGCCAATAATTCCCCGTCTTCGTTGGACTCCTCTTCGCTGGAGTATTCGGTGGGTCTCAGGTAAGGCCACCGCCTGAGCCGATTGTATCCGATATCGTGGAAAACGGTGCGACGTGCCTGTTGAATTAATTAAATAAAGAGCCGGGTAAGAAGAACGTAATGAAAAGAAAGGGAGAAATTACCTGTAGGCTTCTCTCCTCCACGTTTTCTGGCTTCTGCTGGTAATGGAATATCCGCGGTTTCTTTATATCCTCCACCAGCGCGTGGTAAGACTTATTCTTGTTTGAATCGAGTTCTTCCTTCTCGGTTACCTGACTCCGATACAAATTCGCCAGTTCCACAATCTTGTTTCTCAGTTCATCAGGATCAGGATGTTCCATAATGGTCGCATCAAAATTCTTACGTTGACTGGGATTGAAAATTCTCTGCCTGATATTTGTTCCCCTGAGGATTTCAGTCGTTGGCACCTCTTGCACCTTTTCGACTGATTCGCCGTTTCGTTGTTGGTATAATAGAAGTAATTTATTACGATCAAACTCGTCGCTGTCTTTGATCATCTCCCAAACTTCTCTCCTCTTTAAATTCCTTTTCTCTTCGTTCTTCTCGTCGTTCACTCTTTCTTGATCATCGCGTTGCTTCGTTGCTCTTTTCTTCTCCTGTATTTTTAGAGTCTGCTCGCCTCGGTTTGCACTGATTTTTCCAATTGACCTTGCTCTCAGCTGAGTGTGCCTCGGACGACTTTCCCGGAATTCGCGAAACAGATCTCTTAAAGCTTTCAGTGCTCTAATCCTCTTGGCTGCCTGAGACTCACGAGGCCTCGCCTTCGCTGGCCTCTTGCTCTGACCTGCGCCCGATAACCGAGGAGCTTCGGTAACTTTCTGCTGTTCTTCAAGAGCTAATTGAATTTTGGTTTGACGTTTTGGATACCCCTCGGCAGCGTAACTGTTCTCGTAATTTTTCTCAGATTCTTTCCTGATAACGTCCTCCGATAAAGTGGTCGCCTTAAACGTCGCGCTCGAAATTTCAGTCTTCGCAGCCTTCGTCCTCTTCTTAAGAGTTTTCTCACCGACGAGGAGTTTAATATTTTCCCGATCACCCGAACCATTTTCCGCAGTATCAGCTGACGTACTTTCCTCTCTATCGTTTCCGGGACCATGAAAAAACTTGGTTTCCCCGCGTCGTACCAAAGTTTTCCGTTGGCTCAAATCCTCAAGTTCTGTCGAACTTAACGTCGAGGGTAGACTCGTGGAAAATGTTTGAGGGTAATTTCTAAAATAACCTGACTGACTCGGTAAATAAGAAATCGGTGCCGGTACCTCGATTCTTTCCGCGTCTGTTAAAATCTTTTGAGAACTCGGATTGAATAGAGGAATTTCTGGATTCTGTATTATTCCCTGATTGAGAAATTCTGGTTGAATTTGAAATCTCTCCATTGTAGAGTCTCGGAGATCGGCGAACACCTCGACGTCCGGATCTTCGCGAATATCCGCATGCCCCGTGTCTTTACCCAGATCTATAGCACCCTTATGTTTATTAGGAACAGCTTCGGCGTCTATCGTAGACTCCATGGACTCGATGGCTTCTCTCTTCGTCTTATAAATAGGATTTCGAATCACTCTGCAATTGCAATCCTTCGAATTCGCATCGTCCTCGTTGATCATCTCTTGATCAAGTACGGCGTGCAAGTTCGTAGCTCCTCTTTTAAACTTATGGTTCCCATTATAATCACCCTCGAAATACTTACTCAAGTAAGCAGGTACTTGTCTGACGAAAGCAAGCTTAGCTTCCTCAGGATTCAACGCGCTGTAAGTGGATCTGTGATTTTTTGGAACATCTGAGTCATAATCGTTTCGAAACCTTTTGTCCGAGTCCATTGCAACTTGAAACTCTCTTCCATTGCCAAAATTCTCGCTTTTCCGAGGCAATTTCGAGTCGTAGTTTTGAACCTCCCACAGCTCAGAGTTTCCTGGCTTTCCCATCCGATTGTTGAACGATCTTCCAGATAATTGTAGCGGCTCATAAAAGGGATAATCGTCTTCCGGCCACGTTCCATCGTCGTAGTCGATCTCCGAAACTTTCTTCCGACTGTTTTCGCCGTCGAATCTCCCATTCGGGGCAGTGCCCGTGGCGAAGTACACGTCGCCCTCCGGGAAACCTTCCACCGGTTCCGTTTTAAAGAATCCGTAAAAAGTGTTCTCCCCGCTGTCGCTCTCTGACCTGACGACGCTCGGCCGGACCACTTTCCTAACGTCCTCTCTCCTTTTAATCTCCCCATCTCTGCGCCCTTTGACGTCGTCGTACCAAAACTGTTGTCCCGCAAAACCGTCCCCCTTCGAGCTCAAAGACTGTTCGATCTCACCGAACAGATCTCTCTTGTTCCTTCTCGAATCTCGGCCCGTTTTCTCTTCGAAACCGATCAGCTTCGCGCCATTCAACGTATCGCGCAAAGCTTCCAACGACGCCTTCAGATCAGTCAATTTTCTCATGTCATTAGTATCATCTTTTCCCAAGGCTGACTGTATCTTCGAAACGACAGCGTCGCTCGAACTCACCGCGTCTCGCAACTTCAAAAGACTGTCCTCGAATCCCTGTAATCTAGCTCGGATTTCATCTTCAGATTGCCTCGAGATCTGATCGTCCCCGTACTCGTTCAACTTCCTCTTCACGAATTTCTCCAGCCTCTTCAGTTCCTTCTTTACACTCTGACTATCACTTCTCACCCTTGTTCGGTCCTGCGCGTATCTGGTAACGTGAACCCTCGAATTTTCCTTCACGGGGCTTCCTCTCCCTTGGCTCGATAGAATCTGGTCAGGCTCTAATTGTAAAATTATTATCAATTAAACATACTTATGAAATCCCCTTGTGTCCCGAAACTATTAATTCGCGTTACAAACGGGCCGAAGCGGAGTAGCTAAGGTAGGTTTGGTAACGCGGGAGTGTCGCGTTCCCGTAGGTAAAACGCGTCAAACACGAGATTACTAAGCTCGTTAGGGTACTATATCTTAGGCGTGTAAGGTTTTCGCGTAATTAGCGGATGCAACGGGAAAGCAGGGAACGAAACAGACTCGAGATAGAATTTCGATGTGCTTTCGCGTAAACCCAGCTCGTTTCTCCTCGCGCGCATGCATGTACCTACGCGCGCTCGAGCGCGAACCATTGTTTAGGGTTAATTCAGGCAGTTTCTGGAACTGGCTCGTCGCTGGTTGTATCGGCCGCGAAATTCGCCGACGAAGGTACCGCGCGCCGCAACGTGTTAATGCAACTTTCGAGTGAACGGATGCATGCGAATCCTTTGTAGGTCGACGCTCAAATTAACCGTGATAATGGCTAGGGAATCGGGGAATTTCGCGGTCGAAGGTACACCCGGCTTACGAGAATGGATTTTGTTCTCTACACCGTCCGATTGAATGATCAGGCTTACCGGATAATTCCATTTCCTTCTTATCTTCGGCCGTCTCGAGGCTCACGTGCACCGGTGCGGCTCCCTCATCCGTGCTGCAAATCATAAACGACGGTATTTTTACAGGAGTAACCGGGAACAGGCGTACAGCGGTTGAGATTGATATTAAAACGCGTACACGTTTCATTTCGGGGCTAGATTGGATTCGAAGTTAATACGCGGAGTCATTCAGATGTTGTTTTTTTTCTCTTCCTTCTCTATCTGTGCTATTGATTGCTTTTAAATTGATCCTGGATTGATGCACGGCGATACGTCGGTCGGTTGTTGCACGTGCGATATCGATCCTCTAGGAATTTGTAGCCGATGTCGAAATTTTCCTCACGGAGAGGGTAAGACCGGTTCATCATGGGAACGAGATTGGTCGTTGAGTATTCTGCGTACGTACCTCACGGTTCCGGTCAACGGGTCGGCCACTGCGGACGATTTCCTCAGCGTAGCGACCTCGGCTAACCAGAAGCTGCTGCACGAGACGAGCAGAATTAAGATGCTCGGACGGTTCATTTTACGTTTCGCTTGGCCCCGGGTCGGGTACACATCTCACGATGGAACTAGTCTTGAACGTGCCGGCGAAAGGTTTTTATCCGCACTGAGACGACGCGAGTGTACGAAAAATAATGTACAAACAAACGGCCGATTGACAAGTAGCGCGTGCCATTTTACCGCGTGGTTTCGAAATTTCTTAAACGGTCGCGTAAACGATTTGGTAGTCGCACGAGTTTGGAATTGCACGCACAGCGGAATGCATAGACCTCGGCTGGGGGATAAGTAAATCAGTGGGACAACGATTGGCACAGACGGGGGTATCGATAAATAAAAAGATTCGTCTGGTAATATGATTGACTTTTATTACATTTTTTTTTGTTCCTTCTTCTTTTTAGAACTAAATAACATAAACGCATATCTTGGTTAATTCATTTTTTTTTGTTTCTTTTCTTTTGTTTATTACTCGTAATATTACTATCGTATTAATAGCTATAACGACGAGGCGCGCCCCTAAAAATCATCATCATACGCTTTAACGTACGCGGTTTTTTAGTAACTTTCTCGCAATGTTCCATCTCTCCCGCCGTGAAAGCTAAAAGAAACGCCGTGAATCTCTCGCACAACGTAGGAAGAGGAAAGCTCGATTATCCTTCATGTTCGTTTTTTTTTTTTTCTTTATTTAATCCCTCGCTTAGATTTGCATCTCTGATTCTCGCTCGACGCTTGAAGCTGTTCGCCGCGGGAACACAGGGGAAAAATGGGTCGTCCTCTGTCGATTCCCGTCGGGAATTTTGTCCAAGGCTCGAGCTAACCAACGAACGGGAGAAAGTAAAATTCTACGCGTGTTTGCAACCGAGGTTTTAGTCCAGGGATAGGTTTTCGCGAACGGGGCCAGGGGCCGCTGCCCCTTTTCTCTACTCACGAGTATACAGCTACGTGTGTCTTGTCGTGTCGTAATCGTGTCGTGTGTCGTTAGGTGAATTTGTTAAACTCGTATCCGCAGCTCTGTTAACTCTTTATTTTTCACGGGCGAACGGTTTTAGGTCGTTGAGAGTAAATTTTGTCGCGGCGCCGTCGCCGTCGAGGTTCGATCAAAATCAATCTGAAAGGAGAGTCGATGCCTCATCATAGATATACAAACTGCCACTGTAGATTGTATGTACAAAATTATCTTGACAACACGTTCACTCTCGGCTCGCTGAATAAAGGGTTAATCTTCGCGTGCATACCATACGCGTGTGTCCCGTGTGTCGTGTGGGTGTGAACAAGTGATCGCTTAACGTCTAGATTACTTTATTCATTCATATCAATGTTTATATATATATATATATATATATTATACATAATCTAACAACAATATATATATTTATAATATTATCATCGTCGACCTATACGGCGTTACTTGTTTTCCACGTCGTTTCACGCTTCAACGATCAACTCGTTTCCCCAGTGATTACAGCCGCTTTTGAATATTCTCCTTTGGTGTTATATTAGTTTTCTAATTTTCTTTTTTTTTCCCTTTACTTTCTTTCGCTCCTCATTCGTTTTTTGTTCGTTCCCTCTTCGTCATTTACATAGCACCTCGTTTTACGTCGCGTTTCACTATGTGTTCTCGTGCAACCCTAACACGATTAACGATTACAATAATTATTGGTCGTTGCATGCAGCTAAAAACGCATCGCATCTTCGAACGTCGGATTATACAATTAAAATTACAGAGAGATCGATGTGCACGTACTTTTTACTTTCGCGTCGCAATTAAACATAGGTCCGAGGCCCGAACGTTTCAACGGTGTTTCTTTTTTTTTTTTTCTTTTCCCCCGTGTTGTACGCGTGCGATGCAACCCTGATTCTTAGGTACGTATAAGTGTCCGATGCGCGTGTGCACGCGAAACTCTAATTTCCCTTTGCCTGCTGTATAAGACACGTACATACAACAGTAGTTAATTAATAGGCAACTATAGTATTGCTTCTCGGTTCAACGAATTCACGAAGACACCGGGCACGGTACAGGTGTGTATCTACGTACGTTGCGACGTGGTAACACGGTGAAAAATAATAATGAACAAACGAACATATCACCGCTCGAATACCCGGAAACGCGCGATTATTAACTTATTCAATTTCACAACGAAATGCTACTCTGCCTGGGTCCCAGGTCGCGCTCGCGGCCTGGTTCAATTATTCGGTTGTTCTCTACGGCGAATCACTCGGATGGCAATTTGTTCTTTTTTTTTGTTAACCTGGAGAAAATTGTTTGTTCGTCTAATCGAGTTTTCTGGTATCGAGCGATACGATTGCACCGTGTTCGCCTTATCCAAAAAATCACGCAAGTCCGCTCGAAGATGGTGGCACGACGAGGCGTGGACCTCGCCGAAATGGCAGCTGCTGAAAATAACTGTTTTCGTGTTGCATATACCCTCTCGGAACTCGCCAATTATGTTTTTTTTCTTTTTTTACTTTTTTTTTTATTATACAACATCGGAGCTCTCCCTTTCTCTTCCCCCTCTCACGTTTCCTCGTGTTTTCTCTTGGGCATTCTCTTGTATACAAAGCTAACGACTACTTACTTTAACATCGTGACTTCTCTGGTTTTACGTCTCTCAAAATTTTTTTTTTTTTTTAATTACCCCGTGCGTTTCACGGTGTACTCTCGCTTATCGTCTAACGTTTACAACGTGTTCGTATTTTTTTTGTTTTGTTTGAACGCATTGATTATTTATTATTTTGTTTTCCTGACTGGCGAAACGCGGACCGCGTCTCAGCGGTCGATCGCCGCCGAGGGTGTCCGGCCACGATTCAGCACAAGAGATCATAACAATAGTACGTCGAGCTCTAATGTTAAGATTATCATTATTACTTTGTAATGCATTGTGTCGTTGTCTCTGAATAAATCGAATCGGTACTCGCTCGCTTTCTTACGGGTTACGCCGGTGTAAAATACGCCCACCCGCCAACGGAACTCTGACAGGCTCACGGTGGAGTCTTCTAAAAATTCCTGGTTTCTACCTTCGCTCGGTGAACGACATGCATCTCGATAACTTCCGGTTTACGCTAGACGCCAGTTTGGCTTACGTACGCGAGACTATGTACACGGAGAAAAGAGCGTTACATCTTAACGTTTCGGCGAGTTACGTTCTTTGTCGTCATTGCCCGATAAATTGGATACCTACGAAAAGGTCCTATCTCATACGGCCCGTGCCCCGTGTCTCGTCCCCACGGATCGGTTGTACTCTGATAGCGTAACTATTTTATAGCCAACACCCGTGAACCCTGCCAAACCGCTCGGCCTCTTCCTACTGTAACGCGAGCCACGGTAAAATTCGTTTGGGACCAGACACGGGTCGGCTCTTTGTTTTTGTTCAATTTTTATTTGTTCATCATTTTCATTACAGATTATACAGTCTATGAAACACGAATTAAGTATGTAGATTTATTTATCACTTGCCACGTGCCGCGTGCGTAGGCTTAGGGTGGCTTCAGGGGAAAGGACAGGATAGTATCCTCTTAAACTGTGCAAAGTGAAAACTCGCTAAAAGGAGATCGAGGATAGAAACGGTTGTACAAATCAACGTAAAGGAATATCAGAGAAGAAGAGAAAGTCTCGAGAGTATTCACGCGCTTTGGTATAAAGATTTTGTTGTTGTTGTTGTTGTGATCTCTAACAATTTCAGTACGGACCGCGTTTTTTCTCTTCGGTTGACGAGGAATCGCAGACTTTGCCTCATCTCTGTGTTCATCGTTTACGATTTCGAACGCCGTCGAGCAATGTTCTTCGCAGGACGATTTCGAATGCTGGCCGACGAAATCAATCCCGCCTGCTGCTCACCCGCCGCGTACTAACTATCATACGTTTCTAAGCGAAAGAGTAGATGGAACAGAAACGTCGAAGCGTGTAGGAACTCAGAGGAAAGAATCTTTGGTATTACGCTGCGTGTCACCGTTAGAATTAAAGTAGACTCGCTAAAGGCACACAAAAGCTTTTTAATTAATCCATTGAAACTTACATGTCAGGGCATTTTAACAATAATACATAAAACGCGAAGGGCGAGAAGGGGCAAAAAGTCGGGCTAGTATCGCACTAACGTTAGCGTTCTTCGTTACATCGACTTGGCTAGAAACAGTGCGACGAACAACATTCATGCTGATCACATCGAGAAACAACAACGACACACGACATTAATCAGCAGTAACAGTAGCGACAACAGTGAGAAAACCTCTTTTTTCTTTCTTCCCTCCGCTCTCTATTTTTTTTTTTGTTTCTTTTCTCGTTTCGTTTTATCGGTCCGTGCATTAAGTAGTCGTGACTTTAAAGAGAATCGTCGAGCATAAGGGAGAACATCGAGCTAGAGGTGGCGACAGACAGAGATGAAGTGGTAGTGGCTGAAAGTTGAAAAGGTGAAGAGAGAGAGAGAGAGAGGTAGATAGAGGTAGACAGACAGACAGAGATAGTTAAAGATAGCGCACGGGACAGGGGAAAACAGTCTCTATCGGCTACATATCGCTTCTGCCAAGTATTCATAGGTCAAGCTGCAAGTTTGAAGTTATTGGAGTTTATTTCTGTGTATTAGGTCCTTCTCCAATGTGTTTCATCTCGATTAAACTCTCGCTAATATCCCCGCCGGATAAACTGGGTAGCTTATTTATTCATATCGAAAAGTTCACGAGAAAAAACCATACGAGCTTTTATACTCTCTCTAGAATCAATATATAGATATATATATATATATGTATGTATGTATATATTTATAATCTTTGGATTAATAATTGAGTAATTGACTTCAAGTGTAATATCGAGTAGATCGCACGGGAGAATCTGAGTGTACAGGAGATGATGTTTTTCTTGTTGTCTGTTCTTTGATTCGAATCGGTCGGTCAGGGGATGGTGGTGGTGGTAGTGTCTCTGGACGGGGAGGAGAAGGGCGTTCGTTTTGTCTCTTTAAGGGCAAGGACGAGGGTCGAAGGTAGAATCGTCTCTAGGTACATTTTAAAGCGTTTCCATCTAAACGTAGAATTCATTTTTCGTCTTTTTTTTGTGTTTTTTGTTTGTTTTGTTTTTTTATATCGGAGAGAAAGAGCGCGAGTCTGCGGGCTCTTCGAAGATCAACGATATGTCGCTCTGTATACTTTCTTTGTTTCGTTCGGCTCGAGTAGCAAAATACACGTTCTAGATTTCAAACGCTAAACTTTTTTGTTTATTACTTTTACTTTTTTTTTTATTGGTCGAGTGATCTCCGAAGGTGCCGCGCGTGGTGAAGGAGAAGATATTCAATCAACGACATCGACATCGACAGACAAGAAAGAGAGAGGCAAGCATGCACGAGAGAGACTACGTCGAGAATTATATTCAAACGAGACACGTCCACCCTATTGCTGTACCCTCCTTAATCAGAGTAAATCAGCGTAACTTCTCGGAATCCAGGCTTCACGGTCAAATTTAGGCAGTTAGATAAAAACCAGCAGGGGGCACGAAGCATTTTTTTTTATTTTCTTTTTTAACCTTAAGTTTCCGCCGAAACTTTTACCCCGCCGGTCGATCCTGGACGAAGGGATATAAAGTCGAGCGGCAGAGAGACGGTGGGAAAGTTTCCTCGGTTTGTTTTTCACGGACAAACAGCTGCCAAGAGGTATTTTACGGCATCGGGGTAGGGAGCGAGACTCTCAGCGGTTTTTCGAAAAGTTCGGAAAACCGAACCGGGGGGCGGGTGAAATCCGTTCTTGCAGCCGGCCGAAAGTTAGCCACGCTCGTTTGCCGGATCCAGGAATTGTCTCGGTTCGATAACGAGGCGCCGGCTCAGCGATTTGAATCGTTGTTCGTAAATAATCGCGGCCCGATACGCGCGAGCTCCCGGATAAAATACTGGGTCGTTAAAACTTTACGAATTTTTAATATCGTAAACCATTCCGCGCTCTTCCAATTACCGGCCGGTACCCGGCGGGACAAGAAAAAAAAAAAAGAGTATCGACGTATTATTGACTCGGGGAAGTAAGTTTCCGGGGCGAAGTTCACGGTTTTCCGATAAGCCCGCCGGTTTCCGGCGAAGTTACGCGAATTAACGCGCGCGAGGGTAACGCGTCGTGGACGTGCTCTCGGGCAACATCGTCGAACGTCATCGACTCTAACAACAGCTGCGTACTTACACATTGTTTTTTTTTTACACATCGAGAAACAACAGAGTGCACACAGAAAGCTGACATGCGCCCAGTTTTTATTAACAGCGAAAAGTTTGGATAGAAGGCCTTCCGATTTTCGACCGACGTCGAAATTACTTTTTTTTTTTTCCCCCCTCTTCGAATTGGGACGCGGTCCTAAACGCGACGCACTCGATTCGACGCGACGAAGAAAACTTTTTCAATTTGGTTTTGCGTTTTATTATTTGTCGATTTGAAATTGTTCGCCGGCTACACCGGCGAATTTTCGTGGAATTCGATGCCCGGTGGAGCAGCGCCTGTTTGATTTGTCTGAATGGTCGAGTATTTTACTAGAGCGCGTGTTAAGGAGAGTCTCGAGTTCGCGAAAGAAATCGTAGAATAGCCGTTACGCTTCTTTAGAGTCAGAACCGAGGAAAGATTCGCGGAGAAGATAGTCGAAGAAGAAGATTACAAGAATATAGATTATATCAGATATCAGAACGAGGAACGATATCGAACATAAAAAAGTACACTTTTCGTTATTCGTCTTCTTCCCATTGTCCGTACAAAAAAGATCGTTCTCCTTTCACTTCTATCCGCCCTATACATATACCAACTTGAATTTGTAATTTTAACGACAGAGTCAGTCTATTCCTGATCGAAGGAGCAAGAAACGTTCGTGATGGTATACGTCGACCTTTTGTGATTTCCGATCCTGATTTTTACTCGCCGTATATGTACAAGGCTCTGCTGGTTTGCCGGCAGTCGATGCTCTGTCCATCCCGTCCACCGTTGTTCGCGAGGGGGCAAACGATCGCGAACGACCACGGTAATTATTGTGCAACCGCAACGAGAGGCCGGGTGAACGTGAAAAGGATGAAACAATGGTTTGGCTACAGTTACTCGAACGTTTCCGGGCGGTAACACCTGAAAACTCCTCGCTAAAGAACTCTGCCTTCGGTCATCGAATCGTCTAAGCCCGATCCTTTCCTTCTTGACACTTTTTCTAATTAACCTACTGTATAATAACACTCGATAGAAACGCACCGTACAAACGTGAAAGAAAGGCATTTTTTTTTGTATTATTTGAACGCGAGAATCAGTGCTGCTCGTTCACGCCGAGCTATTCTTAAAGACGCACGCGGTAACGATATTTTTTCCATTTTTTTTTAATCGCTTTGGGCTTTTTTTTTAGATTTTTTGGTAACGATCTAATTAAATTGTCCCTAAGAATCGCTCAGGTGTTACGCGTCTTGCTACGATCGCGGTTTGAGCTATGGCTTGCCGAGAGGTAATCGAAAAAACTCGAATTTTTGGACGGAAGGGAGAGCAAGGGCCGCCGGTCACTTCTCGTTTCTCGTTACTTCGTTTAAACCCTTTTTTATTATTATCATTTTTTCGTCAATTCCTCTCTCAGCAGTCCTTCACTTCTGTTTTGTATTTTTTTTTTCTTTTGGTCTCGGTTGACTCGTCAGTTCCTCACATGGCCCTCGATCCTTGTCTTAACTTGATTTCTAAATACAAACGTTTATAATGGCAACAATCAATAAGAACAATGGCCGCGGTAATAAACTATGAGAATAATCGATAACTCGAATAATAATAATGACTCCTTCCTTTCTGATCTCCTTGTTTGTATTGAACAGCCGTCGAACGAACTAGTGAACTACATAACTCTGCTATCGGTAGTTTCATTTTTTTTTTCGTTTACCACTATTCGAAAATTCACTAAAAACTTAGGTACTAGTTTTTTACTTCTTTCTTTTTTACTTCTTTCATTTTTTCTTATTTATATATATATATATATACTTCTTTATTTATATTTATATATATATAGGTATATTTATATGCACGCGCCCTTCGACTGCTCACGTCAACGTCCACGCCATGATATCCGATAAGACTCAGATCGATCGAACATTTTCCTTATTTCCCCCCTCATTTTTCAACGTCTGTTATCGATGTTCCCTTTCCGCCGCTCCTCTCGTCGATCGTCTCATCCCCCTTACCCCCCACCCACCCGGCGCCGGTAATCGTAAGGCATAAACGAATTCACGCGTCCCCGGAAACTTATATCTTTGATTCTCGTTCGACCGTGTCTCTCATCAATTTCTTACGAAGAGGCTTCGTCGCCCGCCGTGCATCCTCGTTAAGCCAATTCGACCGACGTCAATGATAATTTTTCACCAATTCGTTTTGCCAATTCTTTACCCGTTTCGTCGAATTTCTCTCGTCGCTAATATTGATCTAAGCTCTCCCTCTGTGTTTGGTTGATGCGTTCGAGATCATCCTCGTGGAGAAAACCCCTCCAGACGAGATCGAACGTTGTTCGACCCTCGAGACTTCGGGGGGAGGAAGGCGGAGGTGTTTCTTGCGGCGTTTCGAGTGGTTCGGCCAATTCTTCATCTCGAATCGATCCCGACGACGACGACGACGACGGAGACGATGACTGGGACGACGACGCTGATGGCGATGGTATCTCGTTCGATCTCTTCCCCGTTTTGTCTCCAACAACACGTCAGATCTCGCTCGTTCCCTTCCTCGTGGTGTCTAAGGGGCTGAGAGGCTGGTGCGGCCCTGGTGACACATCGATGTGCGCCACTCTCCTTACCGACCGCTTCAAGGGTGCAGGTAGGCTTATTGGAGGTCGCATGTTTCTCCCAGTTGCTCTTTGATATTCTGCATATGCGAGTCTAACATGTTCTTCAACTCTGCAACAGAGAAACGCGCCACGTGTACACGCATTCGTTTAAACTGAATCGGTTATTCAAAGCACCGTAAGCCCCTCGCGCGTTCTATATTTAATTGTACATGAACAAATTTTTAATTCAAATGTTTTTCAACTCACGGGAAAACGTTTCGAACAACGGGGTATTCAACGCTCCGGTTTAGTCACGGAATAACGGTAGAATGCAAACGGACAACGGTAGGGACTGCTAAAAATTAGCTCGCAGTTTTTTTTTTGTTTTTTTTTT
>SHCU01000128.1:267067-281444 GCA_004307685.1 Ceratina australensis | reverse complement strand
TATTTTTATCCACTACTTCCAAATGAAGTCCGCATCGAAATCGCGACTTCATACTGTCGTTGACCTTATTGTAAAAATTAGTTGGCAGCGTTCTCGCACCTGTTAATCGTCTCATTAAGAAATCCTTCCAGTCTTTGTACTTGTTTGCTATCGCTGTAACAAATAATTAAATATTCCATCGTCTGCACGTGAAAGAAAAAAGACGTAAGTGAAAACATCTCGCTTACTGTTAGGTGGAATGAGCGGTTTTCCGATGGTTGCACACCAACCGACTGGGTGTATGTCGTTTGAACACAAAGATACCCAAAAATCTTTTTCGTCATTGAGCCCAAACCCTTCGTACCTTAACAGAGCTCTGTACCCAGATACACGCAGAACTGTAGCGACCCAAAAGGAATCTGGGAAAGCTTCGCAGACCTCATCACAATCCGTATTTTCCACTTCTACTTTCATACCGACTGTTATATTGTCCCATATTTCTGATATAGGCGCCTAAAACAAGTTAATTTAAATTAATTATACTGAAGGTAAGAATAATTACGTACATTACGTATAATTAATAACTAACATGCTTAAAACAAGACACTGGAGCGGCACAGAATCCAGGTTCAGTCAGCTGTGTAGTCCAATCGTAAGAACCAGCCATGTCGGCAGTCCTTTTCCTCCGTACTGGCAAGTCCTCTGGCATTACTGGTCCGGAAATAACTTTTTCCTTTTCAGGTTTAGAAGGCTCCTTTGCATCTACTTCTTCTTTCGCACAGTCCTAGAATATTCGGAAAGTATTAAATCTTCGCAATATATTATTAAGTAAACAGACTTACAGTTTTCTTCAATTCAGGTTCAGGAGAAAGAGAATTCAATGGTATCTTCAGAAAGTCTGATGGACTATATGTAGAGTCAACAGTAGAAGCTGTGTATTCTGAAGACCTTGCACATGCTCTGCTACAGAATCGTCGTTCCTTCGTATAAAATGCATGTTTCACACCGATTGCGCCGCACTTTGCGCACACAGCTATAACAATCAATGGGAAATTAAATACACGCATTAAGAATAACTTGACAGTTCAATTCTTATTGATCATCTCTCACCTATACCATCTCTGCGAATTGGAATAAAATTTAAATCTGTGTGTGGTTGATATGCAATTGGTGTCTTCAAAACAAGTCCAGGGTGTTTTATAGGTTTTATTTTCCTATTACGATTGTCTTGACTGGTTTGCGTCGCTGCATTGTTTACAATTTGTTCCCTTTCATCATCACCCATGTAGTCATCCAATGTCAAGTAGTCACCAATTTCTTGCCTTTCAGACTGCGAATCATATTCCTGAAAGTAACAGTAAAATTGAATGTAAAAAGTCTATAAATCTTATGGGCTCAAACTTACCTGTTGTATCGTTTGGGCATCGGCAGCTTCCATAGCTTCATCAGGTTCTGAACATTCGTTGGTAAACTGAGGTGCCAGGTATCGCACCATGGTCGTAGGAGCGATTTGATGGTTTCTAATGTCATCGTACGGGTTGGAGCCATGAGAAAAAAATGGGCTTTCTGCCTGACGTGGGTCCAACATAAGTTCGTGTGTAGGTTCTCCATGTACCATCATATCACCCATCCATACCATCCCTAGTTCCGGTAATCCAGGGATGGAAGCATACACTGAATTCATACAAATATCCATTCCTATATTCACATAACGATCGGAATATTATTTTCGAACAAAATCTGTACATAAAAATCTTTTAGCGTCGAATAACGAAACATTCTAATGATAATATCAATCATATCGGTTTACGGAACGGACTAATTTATAGGAATACGTTAATTAAATGAAACAAGCACGTAATTGAGGGGTGCACCGTTCGGGCGAGAGGCTTGTTCGAACAGCTACATTTTCTAAACAAAGCACAACGCACGGCACAGTGTATAACACGAAAACACTGATTCAAACCGATCCAACTGTATCCGAACTCTATTTTTTATCATACGAAACGTGAAAGAGAGCAACGAAATATGATTTATTATTCCTCGTAGTGACGCCAAAGCTTTTAAAGTCAACATTTATTAAACCTTTTCCATTGGGAAACATATTTTAGAGGACGAAGTATCTCTATCAAGATACACCATATCCTGTGCAGAGTCTTCAGTCCCAGAAGCATAAATTCCGGTGTAATTTAACACGCGAACATTTCACATAGCGTAGGAAAACAAGTACAATTTACGAAACGAACCATTAGAAGCTTGCATGCCCGTGACAAAGCGGAGCCAGGCAACTCCTGTATTTTCAACTGGTCTACTAAGTGTTACGCCATCTGATACGATCCATTATTATTACAGATCGGCGGTATATACAAAACTTGTATAGTTTTCAATTTATTAATATTCATTTGAAGACACCGGTTTGCACAGATTACCTACTAAGGGGAACTATTTAATTATATTATTGTTATAGATCTAATGTTTGTAAATAATGCAACGATGATTGTTATGCGCGTGCACCATAAGCACGATCGCGATGGAAATTCGCATCATAGTATCTGTACACCATGGTACGCTATATAGTCACAATGGAGAGACAAGTAGTATATATATAATGTATACTAATTATCAGCTTGCATTGTATGTATAGCATAAACAGAAATAATTTCGAATGACTTGACATTTTAGAATTTCTATCTTATGTATTTGACAGATGTATTAGAATTTCGTTTTATAAACGATTCCACGATAATAATGATAGGTTTCCCCAGTGAATATAAATGATTTTAATCATTATATTACTTTAATAAATATGATTATTTTCATTGAATTAAAATATTTATCATTTAAACGATGTGTGACGCAAAGCTTTCTACCTTGAACCTTGGAATTGACAAATAAATGCTGTTTCACTTTATAGTAGCTAAAATTTATCTCTCTGCAAGTATTTTACAGTTCTTTTGGATCTGCCATATCAATTAATAAATTATTTATTAAGTTTTTTATTTTTCCAGAATAAATAACCAACGAAGTGATAATCTGACATATTTTAAACAAAGAAACATGCAGGTGAACATAGAAGAAGTAAAATTACCTGTGCCATGGGGTCATGTAGCAGCAAAGATTCATGGGCCTCCTATGGAGAAGAAAGTTCTAATGGTTCATGGTATCTTGGATAATGCCGGGACATTCGACAGATTAATACCATATCTTCCTCGAGGGTATCAGTATGTGTGCATAGATTTACCAGGACATGGATTATCATCCCATTTCCCACCAGGAAAACCACTGCATTTTTTAGATTATATGTATTCCATATTTCTTGTTTTGGAAGCATTGAAATGGAAAACCTGTGTGTATATTGCTCATAGTTTCGGAGCTCATATAGGAACATACTTTAGTATTTTCTATCCTAATAGGCTTGAAAAAATAGTAGCAATTGATGGATTTCAACCATTCTTTATCGATGACATGGTCTCGTACATTAGACAGATGTATGACTTGGAATCATATACTAAGGACTCTTCGAGACACTATACAAAAGATGAAATCATATATGCATTACAATTTATGAGGAAACAAGTATTAACAGCAAAAGCTGCAGAAGCTTTGTTTCAGCGTGCAGTCACTAAAGTTGGTGATTTGTATAAATACAATCGTGATACTAGGCTAAGATACTTCATGAAACCACCTTTCTCGGAAGAAGAACATAGAAAAGCTTACAGAAAATATTGTACCAAAACATTACTAATCACAGTCGAAAATTCTACCAGAGTTTCTATTAATGTGTTGGAACTTGTTGATAAAGATCTGTTGACTGTTGTTATTCTAAATGGAAATCATGATGTACATAATAATAGTCCTGAAATAGTGGCACCTCACATATGCAAGTTTTTGGATGATAATTTACGTAGTAAATTGTGATCCTCTTAAAAAAGTAACAATTTTAATGCGTAATAATTGATAGGAATACATGAGGATATTATTAATATTAAGCTTACCTCTATTAATATAGAATTTGTACAGTTCTTGTATACAAAGACTAAATTGCATGTAAATATGTGTATTGTAATATTTATGGCAAATGTTGGGCCGGATGGATTGTGTTGAATAAACAAGCAAATGTACTCATTTGACTTTGACTCGAATTACACCATCAGCTTGTTGAACTTTTATACACACTTCGTTACCTTGGAGAATGCAATTTTTTAATTCATCTTCTAGCAATATAGCTGTATGATTCATGAACGAACCAGTCCTTTTTGTATCGTAATTATAATTCGACGTTAATCTAACTTTGTACCAACATACCAAAGCATTCGGTAGTAACTTATTGTTAGTTGCACTTATTTTACCAAAATTTATTACACGCTCGGCAACTTGGTTTTCTCTCATTTCTATTAACACATTCACATCGGATAAAGGCTCATAAAAATATAAACTTGAATTCAAATCGAAAATTTGATTTATCTGGAACATCATAAATAATGTAACAGAATTTCATTGTATTTGCTGTGTTTCCTTACCTTGAACTCATTTATATGTTGCGCAATGCCATAAGAAGTTGTACTGTTGAAAATATTCCGACTATTCTGGAAAGAAGTATTGTAATGTTGAATATCTTTCATCTAAAATGATATTTATGTAAATTATACGTATCTAAAAGATCTACTTTTTCAAAACTTGACTCATTGGAAATGAATGTTGATTCATCTTGTAAATTTTCATCTTCTACGTAAACCATATTTGGTAGATCTTCTGAGAATACAAGCTGGCCTACAAAAAATATTTGCTCTGGCAGTAGGATACCATTTGGTTTAAGTAAACACCTACAAAAGAAACAATTCATATAATTTACAGAATCAGGATATGATTAATGATATAGTGTATGCGTTCATACCGAAAGAACTCGTGATTATATTCTTCATTGTAATCTTTCAATTCTCCTTTAATATCAAAGTCGTGGATAAAAATAGTGTCTAAACAATCCTTGATATGACTGTATTTAGATATAATACATAATTTATCTTCGCAGTTATTTTGTTTTGCTATTTGTTTTATGAACCGTTGGAGCATTATATTTTCAGTCTTATAGTAAAGGACATCACTATGTTTGTTCTCTTTCAATAACATCAGCCCATAAATAGGAAACGGAGAAGTATCCAAAATGCTATGTATTTCTTTATTTATTAATGATTTACTAACTTCCGTTATCAATTTGATGTATTCAGAATCATTTAGAAACACTACTACTTCTTTTGGTAAACGATAGAGAAATGTCTGATTATCATTGTAGTCATTGCATTGAGCAATGTGTGATGTATATGAACATTTTAGTTTTCCCTTCAACAACTCTCCCTTGATTATTATTGTATCTCCTTCATTCCATGATTTTGGTACCATTGGGAAAACCGCAACTTGCCAACATGATTTTTTATCAGAAGTGTCTATCGTAATCTCTTCATCAAGATGTAACTTAAACCAAGTTATCAAACCATCAATAACTCCACTGTGCTTGCACTTTGTCTGTATTATATTTTTTATTCCATCTGTATTAAATTGTAGCAGACTTGTTAATTCATTGAAATTGATAGCGAAAAGGGCTGTAGGCTCTAGTATATAACTAACTTCCACGTTTTTTAAATTCTCCGTATCATAATATTCTTCATCTAGTAATACCGACACATTATCAAAATTAAGGGGACAACTGTCTTTTAATTTATCGAGCATCACAGTTGACTTTTGTCGTATATATTCACATTCAATAGCAGCTACATACAGAGTAGCACCCATAGGTATTACCATGCCATTTTTATCCAAAATATTTGAATGTACGCTTATTATCGATGGTATTACTTGTTCTCCAAATAAACCGGCGTCAAACGTTTCTGTAACTACCAATTTTACTCTAAAAACAAAATAAAATTCATCCATGTCCAAATGAAAATCCAAAAATTGATTTTACTTGAGAACTGACCTTTCAGGAATATCTGTAGGAATTATAAGATCCGAAGAAAACTTTGGTAGTAACACAATATCTGTGGCATCATTAGCTTCAAATACTTTCTTAGCAATGGTTAACATTACTTGTGAACATTCGCATGCATATATCTTTTTAGCACCTGCATTTTTTGCGTACAAGCTTAACAATCCTGTACCTGTTCCTACATCTAGAACAGTATCATACCCTTGTGAAATCCTCTTACGAATTGCATTTGCGAATGCATTATTTCTACATTTGTCATTCAGCATTGGGAAATGCCATCTGTCTACAGCCATGCTAAAAGCATTTTGCAAGTTTCTTTCTGCTGGTAGAAAATTAGGATTGGCTTGCAAGGCTCTCTTTAAATATCTGATAGCCTCGATCGGATCATTATTCCTTTAACAACATATTTTTTATCCTCATTATAAGGTACTTTAACGGTCATGATATCTGTCATGTTAAAACATCAATTTTAAAGTGACTTACAACAATTTTATCTGAAGAATAAGCTTAAATTACCTGAGAAGATGAGCTGCAAAATTGTTTAGCATACGCGGATTATTTGGAAATAAATCCAATGAATGTTTGTAACACAGAACAACATCAGCAAATCTATTTTCACATGCCAGTTGGATTCCCCATTGACCTAAACAGTTAATACTCATAAATACTTCAAAGGATTATTGTGAGTATAAAAAAATGCATAATAATAAAGAACCTACAAAGGATATCAACAAAGGGTTCTTCAATTTCTGTCCTTCTTCTAGGACATAATTCTGCTACAACTGTATAATATGCATATGCTTTCCCTACATTTCCAGTTCTGTCATGATCGTAAGCTTTTTGCAATGACTTTTCAACGATGTCGCTCACTTCTTTTTGCATTTTTGACGGTATACAAGACTCCCTTTGATTTCTATTCAACATCAGGAATTTCTTAATCTCTCACATTTGAAATTAAGTACTTAAAATTGCTCGAACTTCATGTAAATCAATGTAAACAGTCTCTTATTTAATCTGATAATGTCTTATTCACTTTCCCCCTCTATTACTGCATTTCCCCTCAAAAAGTGTGCCTTGCTACTAGAGGCGCTAGTGTAACCACGCACACTCCAAACAAAACTATGAGCACTCTCCCTTTTCATCTCTGATTGTATACAGGTCTAAAAAAGGTTACGGAAAATGCCAATAATATACATTGGACGGACGCATACTTTCAAAGGAAAGCCGTTGTGGGAGTTATTGGGAAATTTAAAGAATCATGGGGTCGGTAGAATGGTAATACGACACAAGCAACAAAGATATCCTGAGGCATCTTACATGAGGATATTAAAAGTAGCTGGTCTACCGGATACCTCGACAAGTCCACATGTACGTTCTCATAACGTCCCTCATGTATAAATAATATAAATACTCTGATCATTAAATACCTAATTATGTATTATAGGATCCTCGGTCCGTAATAGTATTAGTGCAACAAGTTTTTCGTGGTAAAACAGTACCTGAACCTGTGCAACTCGATGTAACTACTTATAAACCAGACTATATGCTGATTCCTAAAGACCAAGAAGTAAAATTCTTAGAGCGTACTGAGAAAGTTCAAGAAAGAATTGTACCAAGAACCACAGAATTTCCACCTTTATTAAAAGAAATATTAATTCGCCAGGCGAGACAGCAGAGACAAGAAATAGGCGATTTGAAATTAGAACTTAAGTACAATTTGACAGGTATAAAAAATTATAGAATCGCACAGGAAGGTGAAACTCCTACTGTTGATGTGGATATGGGTTTAGGAAAGCCTGCAAGTCCTAGTTTATATTCTAACATCAAACGCGAAAATGTATCGTGACTCTGTTAATTAAATACTTCTTAACTTATAAGAACGAGTTAATGACTTCTTGACAATGCAGAGCATTATCATATTTGTTTCTTTTTACTTGCATAAATCATCTCGCGATATTTTTCGCAGCGAAGTAAATCTTCGTCAGTTATCTCTTGTGAGACTCGCACGTCCAATGGCTTAACTGAAAGTTCATTATATTTATTATCATAGCTATTGCAACTTCATTGTTAAAATATGAACCTGAAACTCTTTGCGGCGCCGCAATACAGGGTTTCTTCTCAAAGACATAACCGGCGATTTGCTGCATGCGTAATTAATAATCAATGATAAAGTAGTTAAGTAAATATATAACGTTGCGTAAATAGAAATTTCAACCTTCCAAAATTGTCTCATTTCTTGTACGTCCGCCTGTTTCCGTACAAGCCAACCGCGAACATATCTTTGTATGTGTAAGGCTGCTTCCTCGTCGGTCCACAGCCAAGACTTTGGATAATACGGTCGAGGACTAAATATAAAAATATACCGATTAATCTATTTCTCAATGTAAATTTAAATTTGCTTACTGTAGGCGCAAATATTCTTTAAACGGTGGAATTTCGAATACATCTAAAGGCGGCGAATATACTTTTGATCGACAGGGATTCCGATTCCATAGTAATTGCGCTATGTAATCGATACCGTTGAAACGACACTTTTGGACCTGTGATTATTAATTCGTTAATTCCTGTACAATAAATAAAAAGCAGATATTCAAAGCTGGAATGATGGGATACCCGAAGAGCTTTCCATTTAGATGCTTCGATGAGTGTCTCCTCTAAAGCTGGTATTAATAAGCGAAAGATATTTCTATTTAAGTAATTCGAAGGCAACGATTCATCTTCATCTTCCGTGATCTCTAGTTCTTCTTTTACACAAGATTCGGGACAATAAGATTGACTGGATATCGGGCACAGTACCGAACTTGATTCCTCCGTGAATTCATTCGAACAGTCTATCCCGCAAATATACGCCTCGTAATTTTCTTGCGATGACATGAGACTCGGAGGAATATGCAACCCGATTCAAACGCTATCAGTAGGATAATTGAAGGCACGAAAATCATTCGTCAGTCTGCAGTGACAAGCCGTCAAACGAGCGACAAGAGATCGATTCCCCGATCGAAAGTCCAATGATGGGACTTTCGAACTGCTTTAATCAATTAAAACGGATTTCGGCAACAATCTAAATGCCCGCATGCGAGCCATGGTGTCCCTTAGTGAAGATCCAGCTAAAGAAATTAGGTACCATTAAAGCAACCTCGTTGTCCCTATTCTCCAAATGTAACCGACTAAGTTTCTAGCCAAAGAAGCACCGTGGATCCTAAAGGAAGATGCCGACGCCGAGAGACGAGCGGTCGCTGGTAAAGGTGTCGACATTTATGATGCGGGATGGGACCACGTGGAACAATTCGTCGACGCTCGACCCGGTCTTAAAGACGTAGATACAGACACTGCGGAAGCAAGAAGAGCTCGGGGAGAAATACCGACCCAGTGGCCTACTGCGCGCGGAGGTAATTCACCGACGATCTTGAATGAACGTCTGAATACGTGGTCCCTGCCTTGCAGCGCGCGATCAGTTGGTCGAAACCGATGCTGTGGATCAAGTTACTAGACGCGTAGGAGAGCCAGGAAGAATGGATGTTGCCCTAGACGCCGCTGCTAGGGCTCAAGCTGCTGATGCCGCAGCTGGTGCTGATGATGTTGTTGCCGCCGCCGCCGCCGCTGCTGCTGGTGGTCAAGAAAGACTCGACGAAATTGATAAAATGCTGATGTTAGACGAATGCGAGCCTCACTGTCCTCGGCGCTTATCGCGAAGCAAGTGTACTTCGTTAGACACCGTCTAATGTCTAATGTCACGTAATTACTTAACGCGATTTCATTATAGAGGAAAGATTACGCAGACTCGAAGAGAGGCAAAGCATCGTAGATAATTATCTGTTGAACAAGGGTTTCGGTTACTTCGATGATGTCTGTACTTGTTCCCTTTCCTGTGTCCTACGTGCTTTAAGAGACGATACATTCGTCAGAAGCATATTAGCATCCGCCCTGTTATTTACGCTCGGGCTGAAACTCTGCGAGGAACTGGACGCCTGGTACATGCCGATCCGTTCATCGTGAAATCCAAATAAATTAATAAATACAAGCGAAACGTAACTGGTCTCATTTCCTGCTTCGTTAGGTCATTTGTAATCTTTAAAAGTCGAACAAAAAATTTGCTCCAGGTGAGGCTCGAACTCACAACCCCGGCATTGCTCACGATTCACTGTCTTATAAGTACCGTGCGCTAACCAATTGCGCCACTGGAGCTATTGGAAATATTTCTCTCTAAGAACAGCTTTCAGGTCCTCGGTTATTAAATGAAAAATATCGTTTATCACACTCTGTTGTAACTATCCAGACCTTTGCTATAGAGGACTTGAGAACAGTTTTGGTAATACAACTCGCTTTTATTGAAATACAAGCTATTTACAAACGGAGCTACGTATATATAGTAAAATCTATTCGCTATGTAGAGCTCTGTATGTATGTACACACGTACGTACACGTATGCGCAATTTGTGGCTTGTGGCCAGCATAGCTTGTAGTGATCCGTTCTGTTGACGCGTAAAAACATGTCAACGTTATGTAAAAGTTAATTAAAAAAGCGTTCGTTTGTTGTAGCGAATTGTACATCAGATATCTGGGATACATCGCAGGTGTGGCGTTGTTAAATGTGTGATAAACTGCAGCCATCCACCGATCGTTCTCCCATTTCTTTCCCTGTGTATATATTCTCGGATTGATTCATTTACACTTGATTACTATGATTAATAGTATATACAAATGAAACTCTTTCTCTTTTTTACATAATATGTATCTATATACACCATGTGTACATCAGTAGGTTCGTTCCAATGTAACAGTTTCGTGCGAGTTTATATAAATCAATTCAACGTTATTTTTTTATCATTCTCAAAGGATCACGAGTTCTATACGTTGAAAAAGACTTTAGGAACGATATGCGACTGAATACATGTAAGTTTAATATTTCTAATGTTCTAGATTATCGTCACTGACACTTGAATGTTTTGACGTTTTTCATTTCCTGTTGATATTAAACTCCTGATACAGAGGAACAATGAACAACTTTCTTATCATAGATTATTTCGAATATTGTAAGAATTCTCAGACTATAATTATTATTATAGCTTACACTTGTTATCAAGAGGCTAACCAGCTTCGGCTATCCTATAAGTTACACATTTCCTTTTGATTTTAGGTATAGTAAAGAATGAGCTGGTTTGATGCCACTGGATTTGCCAATTTGGCTAAATCAGCCTTAAAAGAAGCTCAAAAAACGATTGACAAGGCTTTAGATATCAAAGAAGAGGATCAGAAACCAGTGGAAAGCCACACGGAGGATGCTGCAGATTTCTTTGCCTCTTGGGGATTGAAAAGCGAAGGTCCCAGTGATGTGCACCATGAGAAACCTAAGGAATCCAAGCCAGAAGTCTCAAGCAGTATATGGGGCAGTTTCACTGGATCATTCTTTGAATCACCAAAATTTAGTGAGGCAAAACACTCTACAAAGGATTTCTATTCTAAATCTCTACAGAACACACCCACTGAGAGTGGCAAAAAGCTTGTGTCTTCTTCATCATTTTCAGAAGATTACAAGAGTAAAAGTTCAAGTACATGGAAGGAATCTAAGCAGGCAAAGAGTTTTGAAGCAAAAAGTGTTCATGATCAAGTTCAGGACATTCCTGAACAAGATGTTGCTATTCCTAATGAACCAAAACAGAGAGATTCATCTGAGACAGATGATACAAGCATTAACGAGGATATAAAAATCAGTGATTCTAGTAGAAGTAACATAGAAAATCCACAGATAATTGAAACGTACGCAGAGAAAGAAGACATCAAAGATGACGAGTCAGAATCTAAGAAGAAAGAAGTTTGCGAACACGATTCGGACTCCACCGCTTCTATATCACATAGGCTATCCTTCGTATCTCCCGATAATGATAAAAAGAGCTTGGAGAGTGTTGAGATTCTCGGCTCTAGGTCTACTACCGATTGCACTACGACACCCGAATCGGATGGTAGTTCTGTTAGCAATCCCGCGAGTCCTTCAGTCGCGGGTACGAAAGGCAATTCCGAATCGGTGGAAATAGTGCCGGACAGTCTAGTTACGTCTCCGAGTTCCGTAGAGGTTTTAGGCACCTGGAAAAGTGACTCCAGCCCTTATTTGTCTCCGGATCAAAGACATTCCGAGTCGTCGTCTATTATAGACAGAGACGATGCGATGACCCCGTACTGGGATGACATGAATACCCCACAAATCCCAAGCAATGACAATTCAATAAATCCATCGTCCTCTGATATTTCACCGTACGAATCTCCGATGGAGGAAGCGAAGGCTTCGCACGATGATTCGTTTATCAAAAGCGAGGACAGTACGCCATCGACGGGAACCTACTCCGGCTCGGAATCGCATTTGTACAAAAGTAATTCTGGTGGAAATTTGATGAAAGCCTCGCCGGAAAGCGTACAAATACTATCTTATACAGATGAACTCGACGAGCCGAGCTTGGCAGAAGATTCTTACACGTCTGCATCGGAAATTACTGTAATGACGATATTAGAGACGTTACAACAAAAAGAGTCAGGGAACCCTGTTAGTGTCGCGCCAAGTGCAAAAATGCACGATTCATATCCAGATGGGAAATTGTTATTAAAAAAGAGTACGGATCAGCGATTGAACTTGAGCCTGGATTCCTTGAGCGAGAAGCATAACTTACATTTATCGATCGAAGCGATCACGACGCAGCCGATTCGTAAGTCGGATTACTTTGATGGGGCTGGGATAAAATGCGAAATCGACCGATTGATCAATTCCACTATAGAACCCGCGGAACCGGATCGTGATTCGATCGATGAGTGTCCGTTCAAATCGGAGGCGATGGAAACTTCGGATCAACAGCATCTCATTTCGACGGACTCGAGTTGCGAAGGAACTTTGATAGAGAGTAATTTAGAAGAGAATTCTCAATCGATGCATAACTCGGAAGAGAAAGTATCTTCTAATCCCTATGTCACGACGATGTTAGAAGATGCGATAGCTGAAAAGGGTAACGAGATCGTTGAGCCGGAAGTACAGGGTACGGAAATGCCAAGGGAGAATTCGCCGATTTCATCGGAGAGGTATCGTACCGAAAAATTAATCGTAGAACAAGCTTACGTTTTTGTCAGAAATATATGATTTCGATTCCTGCTATTCCAGTCGATCCGACCTGATAAAAATTGGCTCGGATCAGACCAGTGGACATACTAGTGGAGACGAATTAGAAACCACTACTTCCAGCGATATCGAAATCATATCCAGGTATACGTATGATTATAATAGTTGTAATATGATTCAATTTGATGTATGTAATTCGTAATGTTTATGGGATATTGCTTGAGAGTAATAACAAATCATTCCTTTTAAAAATTAAGCCCGAATGGTGACTCGAGTTCGACGCAATCGCGAGAGAAAGTGCAGGCAACGAAAAGCTGCGATCTTTTATCAAGAACGTTGAAGAGTAAAGGGCATTCGCGGGAATTGAGCGAGATCAGCGTAGGATCCGATGACGCGAACGTCGAGATAGAGAAGTTGTTAAAACGTATACAAGAGATGACGGAGATATTAGAAGCCAGAGAATCAAAACTTATCGATGTTAGTAGAATGAATATGGAATTGCAGGAGCAAAATAACAATCTGAAAAAGTAAGTTTTACACATGGATATTGAATTGGAATCATATTTATTCATTTGTTCTTACTTTCGTTTAGGCAACTAGATAATTTCGAGAAATACGCGGAGCAGAATCAGAGTTTAAATCAAATCACCGACGAATACACGCAACGATTATCTGCCTTGGAAAGAAAATTTCAGCAAGCGATACGCGAACGGGACTTATTAAGAAAAAATTTGGACCAATTAAAGGTAGAATCGGCTATGCGCTTATCGTCTCAAGAGATGTCGTCTCTGAACGCTGAGAAGGACGAGATTATTAAAGAGCTCAGGGAAGAAGGGGAAAAGTTGAGTAAGCAGCAACTTCAACATAGTAATATTATTAAAAAGTTGCGACTGAAGGAAAAAGAGAGTGATCTCTTGATAAAAAGCCAAAAGTACGTAAGTAATACTAGTTTTCCTTCTCATTATGAAACGGCAGAATACCGGTACTAAATCAAATCATTGCAATGGATAATGCTTATAGGGAACAAATAGAGGAACAAAGTTCAGAATTGGAACGTTTGAAAAGATCGTTGCGAGCTAAAGAGGAAGTAGAACTCTCTCAGATAGATGCTGTCTATTCCTTAACAGCAAAGACAAAAACGCTAGAGAAAGAAATAGCAACGCTGCAGAAGCAATTAGAGAATGCCAAACACAACGCGGATACGTACAAAAGGAGTTTAGACGCTACAAAAGCGTTAGTAACATAATTATATTGCTAAATGAGAAGAATTATTAGCAAGTACAATGAATGTGTTTGTTACTTTCCAGAGAGTTAGTTGA
>SHCU01000128.1:216160-233742 GCA_004307685.1 Ceratina australensis | reverse complement strand
CAATAGCTGTATTTTGTCACGAATTACCTCATGAAATAGGTAGACTTTTATACTGGTGAATAGCCTCGAGTCCTTTACAGTCGCTGATCTAAATTTTTGGTTTTGTTAACAGGAGATTTCGCAGTTTTGTTGAAAGCCGGTATGAGCGCTAAACAAGCAGTTTTTTATAATCTGTTATCTTCCGTGTTATGTCTTTTTGGTATGATATTCGGTGTACTACTGGGGAGTACTCCCGCAATAAGCAGTTGGCTGTTCGCGGCTGCCGCAGGAATGTTTATATATATAGCATTAGTCGATATGGTGAGTAGACGTAATGATATGATCGATCTAATTAATCTTCGATGTAATTAATCGAGAAACTTTTTGTGCAGATTCCAGAATTATCTTCGAGTCATTCTGCCGAGCGTAGCTCGCAATGGCAGTGTATTTTACAAGGGTTGGGGCTGTCGTGTGGCCTTGGAATTATGTTAGTTATAGCGCTCTACGAACACGATCTTAAGAATATATTCAGTGATTAAACTTACAAAGACTGACAATTTTTTGAACGATGGTAAGCTTGCAGTACTTCCTATATAGATCTATATATATTTACAGTCAACGTCCGGATCAATAAAACTTTGACTGTGCATTCTTACCGAAATAATATTCACTGTTATTACAACGTAAACGATTTGCTTTTCCTTGTTCGTACTAATTAGTGTAAAGTTCTCATCGGTAACAATATAGTTTGTTGTTAAAAGAAACTTAAGAAGGTACTACGATGCAATAAATGTCTTACAACATTAAGGGTAGATATTCCATGCACAAGAGTAAATGAGATAGATGATTCAAAGAGAAATTAGATAATTCAAATACAACGACAATATTTCAAGTATACTTATTGAAAGAAAAAGAGGAAATTACGTTCTGTGAACATGATTACAATAATTGGAATTTAAACTGAGATATGAATATTTTACAATTCGATTGTTGAGTATCGACGTATCAGTGCCCAAGTTTAATTGTGATATATTTAAGAGCATCAATCTTTATTTTGATATACAATGATTTAGGTAAATACTGCTTGAAATAAATACTTTATAATTCAATCGATGTAACGTGTAACTTTATCACAAGTGTATTATTGGACTTGACGAAGTGCTCTATATGTTTTAGGGTAACTTGAAACTAAAGCATAGATATACGTTAGACGAATCATAAGATCAAAAAAGAAAAGTTGGTATCGAGTCAATATCAAATTAAAACAAATGGAACTTTTAAATGCGTTTTAGTTCGTGAAACTTTGGTGCTTATTTCTCTTAACTTATTTTATAGTAATCACTTTGCATTTTAGCACAAAGTCTTAAATACTTAAGTGATATTCTACAAAGAAAGTATACATATATATGTGTATATATATATGTAAGTTTGTGTTTCAGTTACTAACAAGCTACCAAATAAGATGATAATGCCACAGCATATTCTAGTTTCTGTAACTATAGATGCGCTTGTGCATAAAGTAATTTTACTAAATATAGATTCAGAGATGACAGATCATGTTTGTTGATTGGATATATGATAAAGAAATTGTTTAGTTTACTCTTTCACTGCCACAGTAATTACCAATTACCTAATTGGTGTTACTATCGTATGTACATATCTGCATGTCGTAAGATAATATGATTAATATTTAGCCTTGCTTAAGTAAAGAATGGGAATCTGATGAAAACAAGGTATGTTCTCGTTCCTCAAAAATCTTTCACAAAATTTATTGGATGTTATTATATTTTACTTACTGCATTTATTATGGTACACTACTTCGAGGCACTTTTCGAAGTATGTACTATGCACTTTTCTATTACTTAAAAGATGTACTGTTTAGGCTACCACATTATTATGGTAAGAACCTCATCTACTTATTGTAAGTTACTTACTATATTTATTTTGTTTGTATGTTAAATAATTAATGTCACCATCAATAATAATGTATTTTTTTACAGAAAAAATGTAAAAATTGAAAAAAAGCGTTATATTCTTGTAAGCGAGATACTTTCTTAAATTATATCTTGCATTAATACTAATGTACTTGACTAGATGATTTGTGCTCTTTGTAAAGATTTCAGATGCTAAGTACAAACGTTAATTTCTTTAAAACCCATTCCTATATTACTGTGTACCAGATAGATTTCAGTCGATGCTCTCCTAATTCAAAAGATTTATTCTAATTTGGAATATTGAGAAATAGAGCGAACAAATAAGGTGAATTTTTTTTTATTTTTAAATAACAATGAGAAAATGAAATATGTATTTACAAATGAGAAGGGTGGTTCGGTATGGTTCTTATATACATAAGTATTCTTCCTACACTACTTTTGGCGTGTAGGCACTTAATGAGCGGAATTTATAAACAGCAACTGTTAGATCGCGTTCTTTTGTACAAATAAAAATAATATAATTCTGTAAGAACGATCATGAATGCTTTTTAATTTCAAGTTGCAGAAAGTTCGTCACACGGACACGATGTCATCCTTATCGCTCATCTGTGCCGACAAGCTGAACGCCGTGTCCGTACTGGCTTCGCTATTCAAGCTGTCATTAAATGCTGGTTTCATATGTGCAGCATCGCTCATTTCTCTCATCAATCCCGCCATGTCATCGTCAGGATCAATTTCCTGAATCTCACCTACTACGTCAATTTCCATCGATTGATTATCCATTACTGATGTTTCCTGGACCTCAGGATTAACTTCCTTAAACTAATAAGAATAGAATTCGTTAATCACCGCGGATAATAATGAAATAGAAAGCTGTTATTTCAGAAATCTTACTTTCATTGGTTCCAATTTGCATTCAGGTGGTAAATTCATATGAAAAACACAGTTCGTATCGAAAATCACAGGGACTGGTTCATGACACTCAATATCTGCTCGAATTGCGCCGCATGCTTTGAACAAAACTTGATGCTGATCCTTTTAGGAGGATAAAAATTTTTCCATTAAAAACGATCAAGTGTAATATAATTTCATAAATAATAAAATTATTTCTTACTTTAAGGATGTGCTTCCGACAGTGTTTCGCAGCAGGGAGAGTCTTCTCTCCACATTTTACTCCGCCCTCCGTGAATATACACTTTGACATACTCGGTATTTTTTGTGTAGCTCCATCAGATGTCTGTAACGTATATATAATTTCAATTGTATGTATTTAAATTTATTGTATTTCGACGTAAAATTAAATTACCTGCGCCCTTCGTTCTAACGATTTACGGTACAATATACTTTCAACTCCGCTCCGCCTATGATATCGGTTCAGTGCTTTTAATTTCTCATAAATCTTCTTTTCTTTTGCAGATTCCTTTGGTTGGTCGTGTATACTGCACAATGTTTCCTTCTCCTTTTTAAGCGCGTGTAAATACTTCCGCCTCTTTTCCTTCAATACGTATTGCAATCGTCTGAACTGATCTATGTAAAGCGATTGCAGTCTAATAAGTTTTTCCCTTGCTATGTATATCACCTCTTCGGCGGTGAAAATGCCTGCATGCCTTAAAAAATTAATGCTAATGATTCAGTAGAAATTACTGTCTCGTTCTTGCGAAAAGCGACTACGAAAACGAGAAACAAGCATGGCCGAGGGCACCTTTAAGACTTGCTCAAGCCGAAGCAACTAGCACTAGAGGGAAATATGGTAATAAAGGATCATAAGGTACCTGTAATTATACATAAATATATTCTTACTTCAAGGGATCCTCTTGCGCGCTATACAAGCTTTCATTATCACTGTCATCCAAGTAACTTCCTCTCAAAGCTTCGCTCACTGTTGTGGGCTCGACGTCGCTATCAGAGGAACTAGCATAATCCAAGATTTCACATCCACTAGCATTTACTCTTTGTGCATCGACCTCAGCTGAAAGTAATATGAAATTATATCGGAAACAGTTTCACCATCATCAGCACATTGATATTTACTGAAAGGATCTAATGCTTTCACTTTTCCTTCTTCATCCTCAGTATCTTCTGTGCTGGAATCTGTTTTCTTAACATAATGGCTTAAATTAAGTAAAAGCATTTCTGGTGTCTGTGGCAAAGAGTGTCTCGCAGTTGACTTTATACGTGCTATTTGAGCTTTCCTAGCATGTTCAGTACAGTAACTGTTGACATCAATTTTCATTATTTACAGGTGTGATTAGTAAATGATTTAATTTAGCTTAATTTCAGTACGTACGAGATGTCTCTTCTGTCCAACTTCGGTGCAGGGTTTTGGCATTTCCTACCATTAGTATTATATAAAAATCCACATTCTTTGTAAGGAGCATTCGGATCCTCGAGAATATGCTTCGAGCAATAATTAAATCCCTCGAGGCAGGGCTGTGTACATTCGTAAGACGAGTATGTACAAATTTGCGTTTGCTTTGGCTTTTTCGTAGTCGCAGTAGTCATAGTAGGCATTGTTGCTTTTGGGATACGAAACATAACTCGTCTGAGGAAAGGTAAATCAAATTTAGCGCTAAAGATTGCGCGGAAGTCAAGGTAATTTCATCATCTTCGTCCCATTAAAATAATTAGTAAATAAAGCAATACGTCATGTGTAAAAAATTGAATTAAATTTAGGGAGATGAAGGTGAAGAAGATATTGTCTGATTTTTTAAGTTAAATTACAATCTAACGTGCATTTGTAACAAGTGGTAGCTCGCTGCCATTTTGTACGTGAGATGTTGAATGAGGTCTTATTGATGTATGTACTTATTTCAAAAGAACGAGACGGACATGTGATCGGTTTTTGTGAAAATCTGCACGGAACGAAACGAGCGGGACTTGACAAAGCCGCGAGACATAATTCCTTGGTAAACTCACCGTGATTTCTTACATCAAACCCTCCAAGAAGGAAGGACAGTGCCAACTGGCTCACGCTTGTAACCGACGACGGGCTTCTGGACACTTCCGAGGAAAAAAACAGGGATTTATACCTGGTAAACGTAAAGCACTTGTGTCCGCGACGTGAGTTCGAACCTGTGTCGGGGTAAACGAAATAATTGAAATAAGCAACGCGCGCCCGATTCTCCGATAGGGCGAAGATAACGGGACGCTTCTACGGGAAACATTGACTGCGTGCACATACTAGTAGACAGTTGCGTCACTTCCGGGAGTTCAAACCTCGAGAAGTTCTAATTGATAAACTACGTGATTCATACCTATCACGGACTGAAAAGGTTCAGGTAGGTTGTGACGTTGGTCATTAAATATTCTTAGTCAAATTCTCAGGTACGCACGCGTGTTTACCGTTAACCGGTGCGTACTCTATCCGCCATAAATAATCGACAACGCATTGTATTTCGAACCAGTCCACGTTTCGCCGACGAAATTGCAACTTGTTGTGCAACGTACGACAAGTAAACGGTTTATATAATTTTCGAATGAAATCAGATGAACTCTTCGAGTGCGTATACATTTAATTGCAGATGACAAAACCTTAATACCTCATTATATAAGATAGTCGTTGTATTTTATCATTTTTATTCGGCGAGTGATACGGTTTTTAACCAACCTCATGGCCTGCCAAGAATTCACCGATTGAATACGATAATCCAAAAGTGGCAAATGCCTGTGGATACTATTTGTACCAAACTCTGAGCTACTCAATTCGATAATCAAGAGAGAACTCGTTCATCCAAAAAGAAATAAATACATTATATAAATAAATGCATTACTGGGCTGATGCTATTCATTTGTTATTGCAATTGTTATACAAATGTATACAAAGGAATTCTTTGATACTGAATAAATAGAACGTTCGTATAAAGGCCACGATGAGATTATGAACCTATGAACTGGTTATGAATACATATAACGTGCATACGAAACATTTGAAAAATTGCTACTTAAACTTTGTGTGTATGTATGGTGCATAATTTCAAGGCAGCGTTGAGAAGTTGGATGTGAGTCTACCTTATTCCGGTGTTTGAAACGCCGTGTTTGAATACGATGCAAATCGCATTATGCAGGTAAAACGGGTAACGGTACTTACGGAAAAGGTCAAATATTTTTCGAAACAAAGAAATGCCGCATTGGTCCAGGTAGCGTAACCAATAACAACTGAAATGGGCATGGAAAAGGAGCGGGGCCTTAACTTCCGGTTTCGGTAGTGATGCGAAATTGACATTGTGTTGCCGTTGTGCGTTGCGTGCTGATCGCCGTGAAGTGGGCATCGTTAGTACCGAGTTGTGTGTACATATAAATGGCGGCTGACGAAAAATGGTACTTTACGAAGGAACAGTTAACAAATACACCAAGCAGAAGATGTGGGATCGATGCAGATAAGGAACTCAGCTACCGGCAGCAGGCAGCCAATTTTATCCAGGATATGGGACAACGGCTCGTTGTGTATCCTTTTATACAAGTGCATGTTCGTCTGCGTGTTTCTCAACCTCCCGTTCCCCTTGCCCCATAATCGTTTCACGTTCATTTCGTTATTACCACGCGAATCGCACCCTCCCGATAGATCTTCCCCGTCCTTTGAGTTATGTCCCGTCCATGTGATTGTTTTCTAATGATCTAACGTCGGGATACGTGCGAGATGCACGGCGTATTGTAAACATGAGTGACGTGCAAAAGAGGAGGTCACGCGTCATGATTACGATTCTCCATATTGAACTTCATTGTGTGCTAGCTTCGATGCTGGGTAAACGCCGTGGTTATTTTGCTATTCAGGGTGTTTGTGGTAAACGTAAAATATTGTCAGTTAACGAAAATGGCCATCTGAATTTTGTTATCGGAAAGGAGGGCAGAGAACAGGGTCATGGAGAGGCAGCATTGTTTGCCAAGCTAAGTTTCACAGTAATACCAACCGAAAGCATGATTTCTATTCATTTTCCTTCTGTATATATACCATTTTTTTAATACTCTTCATTGCTGTGTAAATGGCTTTTTATTCAGTTTACTATTTAACGATATACGACTAATTGCTCTTTGTTGTATATACTGTATTTTTTTGTTGCTATGCATGCCTAACACTCGTGTTTTATGATATGTAATATATAAATAATGAATAGTAGCTTCTGATAGAGTTGTTCGTTTAAATATTTTCCTTTTAATTAGATAAACAATAATCTGAGAAATGGTATTTAATACGATAGTAAATCTAAGTGAAACCAAATACTTTGAAACACATAAAAATAGGTCCGAGCCACCAGTATAGAGAAAAATTATGATCGAGCTTTACATATCCAAATGTAACACAAAAATTAAATAAACTTATTTACATGTAATCTATTGTTCTCTCTATTTTTTAATCTTACCACTTAGTTTAATGATCTAAGAATAATTGCTACGTATTGTTACTTTAGTTATACGTTTTATTGAAAAGCCATTACACATGTTTATAATTTACACCTCAATGAAGAGTATTTAATATGGAATGGTATTTGAATTCGTTTACTCTCATCAATGAATAACATAGAGTACTTACACTGAATAGCAGAATAATTATTCGGAATATAAGCCTGGTGAAGCATAGTGCTTAATATTTAATAATTGTAACACATCATTCAATCTATAGTTTCCTTAATCAGATATATATAGGTCTCAATTATGCATCAACACAGCAATAGTGTACATGCACAGGTTCTACGTGTTCCATTCGCTGTCACAATTCCACAGGAATGCAATAGCAGCGGCGGCACTGTTCTTAGCGGCAAAAGTCGAAGAACAGCCTCGCAAGTTAGAACATGTTATCAAAATGGCACACATGTGTCTCCACAGAGATCAGCCCCCACCTGATGTCAGATCTGAGGTAACTGAAAAAGAAACATTTATTGATGATCGGTTTTTTGTATCAAACGATTTTCACAAGGGAGCGTCATATTTTTATTTGTAGCAATATCTTGAACAAGCTCAAGACCTGGTATTCAATGAGAATGTCTTACTGCAAACATTGGGGTTTGATGTCGCCATTGATCATCCCCACACACATGTTGTTAGGTGTTGTCAACTGGTTAAAGGTAAGTATTATTTCCTTTTACATACTGATGCTTCTGTTATATATTATATTCAAGTGCTTCAATTTGTTTTGCAGCGAGCAAGGACTTAGCCCAGACTTCATACTTCATGGCATCTAACAGGTGGCTACAAATTATTTCGTAGTATCTCTTACTCTTAGCAGTCTTCTGGTCAAATAGATGCCAGCTGGAGTATATTTCCAAGCTAAGACTGTCAGGCAATAGCCACTGGCGCAACATTCTGACCTATATTCTTCTTCGAAAACAAAGTAAACGTGATAGAAACTTCTTTGAGATCGTGTCTTTATTTATGTTTCATTGCAACCGAGATATTTTAGAAGATTGTACAATATGAAATATGAGAGGATAGTACGAAAGTTTACTTTGATTTCATTGCTTTTTTTTAATTCACTCTAATGCTAATATTTAAATTTAACAGTAACTTTTGGGGAGGAATGTTGCGTTGCAGTCGCGGTAATGTCTGATTCTAAAGAGAACGTATGCCAAAGCGAAACGAAGTTTATTTCCTAAACTAAGTTCACAATGAGGATTGCTTAATGGAAGGTAAATGAAATATTCTTAAGGACTGATCGTTTTCTCTTACATTACGGTACATTGTCCAATTTTTATTTTTATATTTATATTCACTTTTTTTAAGCTGTAGATGCACAAAACGAGTTATTAAAGAGTGTGTGAAATGTTCGTAAACGTAGTGTAATGACGAGTGAATGTTAAAATGAGTTAATTATAAAATAAGAAACGTATTTAGAGACTTTTTCCGTCAAGATTTTCGATTCCGGTAGGTTCCCCGAGGGTCTCAGCTAGAACGCAGACAATTCACCGTAAATTGTCACCGTACCATCTCGCTCACTTTGCACGCGCTCTTCTGTATATTCCGACTTTTTTACTACGATACTGAATTGTCTGCATTCTAACTGTTAAGAATCTAACGAAATCCAAAAACCTCGACGAAAAAAATCTCCGTGGAGATTCTCAGTGGGAATAGACTATTAGCCATACCGTTAGAATGTACTCTGCACTAGTGATTCAATGTGATACAAGCAGAGTCTGGTTACAATCCGTTCAAGTAATATTAAGATAAATAATACTTGAGCAGATCATAATCAAGACCAAATACTTAGTCAAGCCTTATCGCTGTTGTTATAAAGATCGAGTATACCAAATATCAGTAATTTTTATTTCTGATTTGATAAGTTAAACTTTACCCTGTCATGGGACTATATTGGGTCAAACTTCGGTAAATTTGTTACGATACAGCAGAGTATTGTAGGGCTTACATTCATATTATGTTGAGAAATATATTATCCATTAATCCGCAAACGTTTGCATTGAAGTTTTGCGTAGAGTTTATCGCGAGAAAGTATTACTTTAACATGTAACGTACTGCTTCTTTAACTGTTTTGGAAACGTACTCTTTGGAATAGAATTCCGTTTATCCTGAATTGTAATTAAGCGTACTATGTAGTTGACTATTTGAAACGAATCGTAAGAAATTCGTCCTGGTTTTATCCCGATGTTGCCCATGTTCAATGGAACTAGTACTTCCATTTTTCATAGGACGGTTCTCTTTACACCCAGGTTTATACCTCGTAAAGAGATCGTCAAGTGAATTTGTCACGATCTAGTCGATTAATAAAACTGTCTTCTTTTTCTAGTTTGCATTTGACGACGATGTGTCTACAGTACAAGCCAACAGTGGTGGCCTGCTTTTGCATACATCTTGCTTGCAAATGGTCCAATTGGGAGGTAAGGATTCTATCTTGTAATCAGCATTTATTTCAACGACATTTCACTGATAGTGACAATTATCTGTACGTAGATCCCTCAGAGCACAGAGGGAAAACACTGGTTCTGGTATGTGGACAAGAGCGTTACGTCCGAGCTTTTACAAGAGCTTACCGCGGAGTTTCTTCACATATTTGATAAGTGCCCGTCAAGATTGAAACGGAAAATAATGAGCATATCCGCAAATCAAAGTCCAAGCATAAATCATCCTAGTTTACCAAATTCACCTTTCGTGAGTGTTTCTTATCAGTATCATTAGAAACCTCAAATATTCCTAACTTTTTTAAACGATCCTTTTTATGTACAGGATGCGGAACCTCGTAAGGTACAGTCTCCCGCGACGACGGCCGATGGACCAACATTCCACACAAGTCGACCTCATCAAACGGAGAAGCAAGAAGAAAAGAAGAATGTTCCTGCGTCAGCAAGACCACCGGTGGATTATCGTGAATACCGGGAGAAGAAGGAACGGGAACGTTTAGAAAGAGAGAAGGCTTCAGCAGCAGCTCCGACAGCGGCAGCGCAAAGCCATGCTTCGGACATTAAGCATCATCTACATCACCATAAGGCTGCATCTAGTACAAACGTGCTGAACAAACATCCGTTGCCGCTTGCGCAGAAGACTCTTCATCACAATCATCACCACAGACCGGATATCAAAGTCGGGCAGCTGGTGCCACAGAGGCACTCGAGTAGTACTCAAGCTAGGGAACCAAATCGTGACCCAAACAGGCAGAGGTTACAGAGAGAGTACAATTCGAGCACAAGTAATAATAGTAGTAGTAGTAGTAGCGCCCTTCACCCTCATAGTCACGGAATGGCGAAGGACCCGAGTATGGACAGTTCCTTGTCCGATTCCGCTGCTCACAGATCGGACAGTGGGACGTTACAGGATCCGATGTCTCACGGGAGTCTTCAGGAGAAGCTTAGTAATAATAATCATAGTGTACACAGATTGGGTGGTGTGGAGAGCAAACATCAGGCGCACGATAAGAGAATATACGATCCGAGGCACAAGCCGGTCGAACACAGGAAGGATAACGAGCAGAAGCCTTACAAGTATCCGGACCCAACTAGAATCGATCGACAAAGGAAGTCTGACACGATAGAGCAGAGATGCGAGGAAGTGAGGAAGCTCATCGAGAAGCCGTTACCTCCGCCTAAACCGACGCTCGAGATGCCTTACGCTTCCAATATACAGAAACCATCGCACCACGCGAAATACAGTCAGTCAGAGAAGCTTCAGAGCAGTAGCGGGACGTCGATCGATTCGAAGCTTGCTCCTGGCCAGTCGTTCACACAAGAGAAGTCTCCTAATAGTTTACTACTTGCTCAGAAGCAGTTGACGTCAAAGACGATGTCGAGTCAGCATACGGCTTACGGCGTCTCTCAGATATTAAAGGATACGATAAAAAATGGTAGCTCGCAGTCGTCGAGTTTATCGTCGTTGAACAATCTTGATGATCCAAAAACTGAAAAGCGTCCGCGGCACGAAGACATAGAGAAGAATACGTCCGATATCCAACCAAGTGTATTGCAAACCCCTCCTGGTAAACCGAAATCGCTGTTCAGCCCGGAGAAAGTACCAACGCCTCGGGAATCTCATTCGCAGAGGCCTAAGACTAAGCAAAAGACGCCGCCCTCGGCTGCAAAAGTTCCTAAACAAGAGCGAGTACCAGATACGTCGTTAGGATTTAATTTAGTGTCACCCTTCGCTAGCCCGCCGGGTTTACAACCTCAAGAACCGCAGCCAGTTAAGCGATCGGCCAGCGATATTTCTACGACGTCTCACAAGAGACATCGTGCCGGAAGCGTTACCGACGGTGCGCAACAAGCGAAGATAAAAGTGGAGGATACGTCCAGTTTCGAGGCCGCCAAAATGCTCGGTAGGGTACCAGAACTGATACAACCGATCCGAGACAATCCGTCGGCGAACGGGAGAGCCACGCAAATCGCGAATGACATGAAACCACCGGAATTGATCAAGCCTTTCGACTCAGAACCGATGCTGTCGCGTTACGGTACGATACCCACGCAACAGCAGATATCGACGAATCAGCAAGGTTTGACCAACGGTTTAGATACAAGTGCAGTGAAACAAGAACAGCAAGAGTTTCCAGTTAAGAAGGAACACAGTTACAAGACGGAAGTACCGATGAAGATCGAGCACAGTCAGATTAAGAGCGAGTATTTGTCGCCGATGAAATCAGCTCAGAGTATAAGCGCCCTACTCCAAGAGCCGTTGGCGCCGATGCCGTCGTTATTGCAGAATATGCAATTTAGTCAAATGCACCAGGAACAGTTCCAACAACAGTTGCAACAGCAGCAACAAATTCAACAGCAGCAGCCGTTGCAGCAGCAGCAGCATCAGTTATCCATGTCGCACTCGATGCTGCTTACGCACCAGGAACCTGTTCAGACCGGTGGCTTATCTTTGTCAGCCGTCAGCGAGCCAGTGATAGCTTCGACTGTGGATATCAGCGCAATCTCTGGTCCAGTACAAACCACCACGGAGTCGATTCTCTCTGTGCCAACGTCGACGACGTTGACGGTCGCGCCATCGGCTGAGGAGAAGAAATCAGAGCACCACAAGAGCGAGAAGAAGAAGAAAAAGGAAAAGCATAAGCATAAAGACAAGGAGAAGAGCAAGGAGAAGCACAAGCATAAACATAAAGATAAGGACAAAGAGAAGCATCGTGAGAAGGACAAAGAAAAGAGCGAAGAGGCTGTACCCGCGGTAATTAAGATAACTATTCCTAAGGATAAGCTGAATCTGAGCACGGAATCGACGGGGAGCACCACCGGAGGCGTAGCGACCGCTGGTGACAAAAACAAATCCCCTCAGAACGCAAGTATCAAGATAATTATTCCGAAGGAGCGACTGAAGGGAACGGAGAGTGTGTCCAGTTCGCCGCAGTCCGTCGTTCAGCCTCCGTTGAAAATAAAAATCTCGAGGAGTGCACCGTCGGCGACCGGCGGCGGTTCCAGCATCGTTCCGGAGTTCGGTACCAACGAAAGTAATCGGAAACGCGACCGTTCCGATGTAAAGGAAGCCATGGTGACCAGTGTGCCACCGGCGAAGAAGCAATCGCAGGTCTCGTCGGCGGGATACGGGCAGCATCGACCGGGAGAACGGCAGAACGGGAGACACTATAGCTCGGGCAGTAATAACAAGGTACGTGGAGGCGGTAGAGGCGGCCGCCAATATATCGGGCGTGGTCCACCACCAGCAGGATCGGCGGGCCATTACAGTGCTCCCGGCCAGCGCGACGGCTACTATCAGCAACAAGACACCTACAGTAGTAACAATGCCCGTAATCCGCACCATACCCATCCCCCATCCGCTCGTGGTGACCCAAACTACGCGAGGGCGGGCCATATGAATCAGTCGCAGCCAGACTCGTATTTCTACGCGAACTATCCGCCGCCCTCGATGTACCCCACCGGATACATTTTCGATCCGGTCATGTATTATCCGCACTATCAGCAACAATACTCGATGTATCCGGGGGGTAACGTCATAATGACGCCAGACGGTGCCATTGACACGTCTGTACCGCCACCCTCCTTACCTCCTAATATACGACAAAATCAAAGCATGATCCCTGTCGCGTCTGCTCGGCAGGAACCTAACACGCCGCCACCATTGCCGAGCGGACCTCCTCCCAGTTCCTCCCCGCCTCCGCCCCCGCCGCCAGAATAACGTTAGTATGAATATCCTGTCTTGTAGTGGACTTCTAAAGTACTTTTCCAATGTAGCGATAGTAGCTACAACTATTTCCTCTACAAAGTAATGATTATACTTTGATCAATTCACGAATCTAAGGTATTTGAGATACTTCAGACTGTAGATTTTAGTAGAAAATCTCGAAGCAAATCTTCGTTCTTAAACAATTAAGTGGTTTGAGAATGGAGAGAACGAGGAAGTGGTTGTAGAACCTCGTAAAATCGATCTTCGATTTTGAAGGACTACACTTTTTCACCTTGCCTCTATCCTGTCTTTTTCTCCCTTCCAGTTTGTGAATGGTAGAAGTAGCAGCATGACAACGTACGATTTCTATTACCCCCCTATTATAGTGTTACAAATTATGCTTCGTTCTTTCCACCTCTGTACCTGTAGCACACCTCCTTAGAGTAGTTTCAATGAGTGTGAGCCTTCGTTCAAAATGCAAGGTTTGTTAGATATTAAGAGGACTGTGATGATGGAGTACGTAAAAATGCATCATCGTGGAGTCGCGATATGACGTGCGGGAAAGATACGAAACCTTCAATCAGAGATTGAGATATAATTTCTAATTCTTAATAGCGATAGGACGCCTTTAACTCTATTCTTTTTTAAATAATCTTTCATGGAAAACGATAATTAGGATAGGAACGAAAAGAACGTTGTTAAGATTCATGCACAAAACACTGCCAGATTAAAGATGAAACGGTAATTATGTTTTGCGCTTACAATAGGTTTTAATTAATGCTCAATCATGGAAAAGGAGAACGAATTATTTTGATCGTTGTTTTTCCTTTAATTATGTAACACAGTAACTATTTTACATAATCGAGGAGAAAATCTTTTAATGCTACTTCGAGTGTCGGACGATGTTCATTAAAGTAGTTAGGGAAATGGAATTCCTTTGCTGGCAAAGGGTTTCGAAGAAAGGGTAGTGTGCGAAGTGTTGCCTTAACGAAGTCGAATCACCGGTTTCGTAGCCCGATAAGCAGTTACTTAAAACAAAAACTACAAAACTATAAGTAAAGAAAAAATATAAAAAAGATAAAATATAAAAAGAACAATGTATCGTATGAAAATGAGGAGAGTGTTTAGAAAACTTAAATGTACTATTGCTATGAAGTTGAAAGTGTACGTATTTGTAAAGATATATATATATATTTATATATGCACATAATTTATATATTACTTTGTGGAAATTAACATGTGCCGCATCGTTTTTAAACGCGGATATATATCTTAACAGAATTTTTCTGACCAGCTCTTTGCAATTGAAATTTTATTATCGATTTCTTCTGTGCAATAAACTGCAATCCGCGATGTGCAGTGTACTTGGATTTACAAAGGAAGCAAAGGGTTGTAAATTGGAAAGAGAACAGTCGTGAAAAAGCTAAAGGTAGTTTTCGTTTTTAGGCCCAATGAGGTCTTACTACCCAAGACGTTCAGATTATAAAAAAAGATTATAGTATGCGCTATTAAATAATGTGGGAGGATATTAGTTTACTTAGAGTTTGTTCTCACTGTTAGTATACGACCACTATAGACTTATTTTTCCATGTGCCCCTCGTATCCGAATTAGAGTACGCGATTATTGTCAAAGTCTGATAAAAATAATTTTTAAATATACGAACAGTTTAATGAAACTCTCAGTCAAATCGATAGCGATTTGTTCGTGTACGTAGCTATTCTCCAGAGTTTCTCAATGTAAATCAAGGATGCAATATTCTTTATTCAGAGACATTAAACCGAGCAGTTAGTTAAGAAGTTTTCCTACCTACGATTTTATTTTTTACATTTTCTTGTACAATGCTTCGAGCTTGATCACGTTAGGTGTATGTGTAGATTGTTTTTTTATATTTATTCGGAATACCGCGGCGCGCGTAGGTGATTTCTCTTTTTTTTTTTATTCTGATTCATACATGATTTACGTGCCTTTGTGCAGTTGCGTGTACAGAAACGCAACGGACGTTACATATAATCGTTGGTAGAAAATATGGATATTATCTCAGGAACGTGTCGAGAAAGAGAGCGAGAGCTAGTGTGATTAATATATTAAAGAATTATATAAATATTATCTACTAAAAATGCGTTTATACATATATATATTTACATGAAATATATAGAGATAGATACACACGTGCGTGTATTGTGATTTGCCATTGTGAAGGATAAAAAACGGAATCGTGCGTTCTTTGAGCGTTACGGCGCATCGATGTCATTGTTGTTAGATGTTATATTGTACCATTGTCACAATTCTTAGCTAGTACTTTTGAAATTTAGATCGTTACATGTGTACTGTGTGATTGCTACGATCGTTCCCAACACTTTCGGCTTCTCAAGTGCAAAATTCTGTACCTTAGGAACGATTTTTCAAACTCTTTCTCTAACCGGATCGAGCATTGTATAGAAATTTGCACAGCAGAAGAGATTAGTTTTACATAAATTTATAATCGCCGTGGATCTTTCCTAAAACCCGTACGAATCACCGTGTTACTTATCCAAAACTTAACGAATTGAAACATTCAGGAAGAATGTTATCTATAATTATGATATTCGACTCTAAATTTCCTTTGGATGTTGAACTACCGATTCGGCAAATCTACTTTGATTTATTCTTCCTGAATAAGTTTTTATATCGAACGACTTAGCTTCGAATGAACGATTGTAATCGGAACGACATTGTAAAACGAAGGAAGAACCCTTACTATATGTGTGATGTTTAAGAGAGGCAAAGATTAATAATTGAAAAGATCGGCCTAGTTGAAGTCGTGCAATTGTACAAGTCGTATCAAGACAAAATAATTGCTAAGGTAAATTATGTAGCTTTTACACCTTTCCTATAGTGAAACATGGAAAGAGAGTTATATATACATAAATACATATAAATATATATTATTATTATTAGTGGTAATAAGAGAGCCCGCGCGTGTGACCAGCGATTGACACGAGTGATACGAATTACGTTCGTCGGTTCGTCTGAAGAGGAGCAACGATGTGTAACATTGCGAACACTGCATCAATACTGTACACAATGTATATCTATTATCACCTGTCGCGTACGCTGCCTGTTTTTCATTTAGATAAGCACCTGCGTTTGCATACGATCGGCTCGCTTAGAACCCGCGGAGGGAGGCAGAGAGTTTTATTCCGTTCGGTGCACTCGATCGTACCACGCGTAGAAGGAAGTTGAAATTTATTAGAGAATGCGGGTGCTTAGGATACTCTTGAAGCTAATAGACTGTTACAGTTGGTGGGTTATTAATTAGCAGGGATCGTACGCGTCACGTGTCCGACCAACAAATAAAAATGAGCATCGAAAATAAACTGTTCTGTGGAAACGAAAAGTACCTTAGTGATTATTTTGTCTCTTTCTTAACACACCATATAAAAATAGTATATGCACGCGTATAGACCCGGTTGGGTACGCGCGACGTCTCCCGCTTATACGCGTGCATATATGAATTTATACTTTAGATATAATAATATGTCGCACACCATCTCGCCGCATCTCTTTGTGTACTAACATTATATATCACAGCTATATTATCAATATGTAATAAGAGTTATTATCATGTGTAATGGTCTTCCTTCATTTACGTGTGAATCATACGGTGAAAATGAAGACATATGTTATTTAATTTTACTCGCTTGGTGGAGGGTATCATGACGTTCACCATATGTTACTGGGAACGTCGACGCTAATGTTATTATTGTTGTTGGTTTGTTACGAGTGTAATTTGTATGAGTGTAATATTGCATGCGGCATGCGCGCGGTATCAGGCTTTCCGTGTTGTATGCATGTATTCAGTTTTTTAAGTAATTACGCTTCGATTCGCGTCACGTTCAAGGGTGACTTAATTCAAATTCGCGGGTACTTCACCTCTCCCATCATTTATCCTATTCATTTCTCTTAATACACGTATCTCACGCTGATTTATGACCCCACGTTCGAGGGCGTTTATTAGTATACACGATTAATTTAACTGAATACCTGTAATTCATATTGCTGTACAAGTATTTAAGTTTCAAACGTATGTCCGTCGAGGAATATGTTACCAATCGTATACTTATTCACAGTAGAGT